>JBBDHI010000012.1:20714046-20726364 GCA_037177115.1 Craterocephalus stercusmuscarum | reverse complement strand
CCAAAAAGAATAATAAGATTTATATGCTGCACCGGAAGTGAATAAATTAAATTTTTCGGCACTCCGGTCCGCTTGGAAAAGACAAAAACAGGTATTTAAGGTCTTAAAAAAGTGGATTTTCCATGATATGTTTCCTTTAAAGCACAGAACGGAGGTCTGGATGTGACGATAGAAACTACCTAGCAGTTGAGTCCAGACTCCTAACTGACGTCCCTGGGCTATCTGTGCACCTGTGGACTTCATCTGCTTTTTTCTTCCTCTATCTTCTATTTTTATACTGTCCCCACTTGCTGGTCTCTTATGTCTTACTTATTTTATATGCTTTTATTACAATTCCTAAAGGATGGCCTACTTTCATTTAAGAAGTTAGACTAGGTATTATGGCGTATGGAGTGTAGAGAAAGTCAGCTCCAATTATTTTATAAGGTTTTAAAAAATATCACAGGGACATGACAAGGGTCAGGGATATTTAGCTTTCTTCTAGATCAAAACCTGTTTTCTGATTTAAAATAAGACAAAAACCACTGCCACCCAAGTTGATGCAGATTTTCCTGCCATCGTGGCGGCATACACCAAGAGTCACATGACGTCTATTCAATTGAACTGATGCAAAGGTGTGGAATAAACTATTTTGCACGATTTCAGAGGGGTCCTGGGGCTCAAAGAAAATCCATTATTACTGTAATGCCAAATTCAGTGTCTCTTCCCCTTCAATCAGCCAATAAAAAAATATGAAATGGGACACAATAAAACTTTTCAGAGGCCCCCACCCTGCAGTGGACCCTGGATAAACTGTACTGTTAACCCCCAGTCTGACTTCACTGGTTAGGTTCCTTTCAAAAACCTCTCTCAAAGCTCACTTTTTGAACGATAAATATAACATTTGTTCACAAGACTGAGTTTCTTAAAACCCCACAGGTCTAATTATTTCATGTCTGCTAATGAAAGTTAAACGTTTTTTTCTTTTCTAGTCTTTCTTTGACAGCTGCCCAGATAATGTAGCTAGCTTAACGGATCTTAACTTTTTCATACCTTGCGCTACGGCTGCTGAATACAAATTAATTGAGATAATTTCTCAAGAAAAGTTTTTCATGGTTAAACAAACATGTTCATGAAAAGAAAAACATCAAAACGAGGCAGAAATTCATCTACATAAGAAGCAGATGTTTAAGTTGAAGCAGGAAATTCATGGGTGCACAAAGAAAAAGCAGCAGGACCAAATTGGTGTTGTGAGGAAATAAGAAGAGGGGCCGATGAGCCCCTGGTAAGCTGTGAATTAAGTCTGTGAGCTGTCAGTCAAACACAGACATATTTGTGTGTTCTTGCAGACATGGCTGAACTTGCTGTGAACTTTCTTGCAAGGAGGGAAAAGGCTGCTGGATGTCTGTAGCTAATGACAATAAACAGAAAATAAATATAAATACATGTGACGTTAATTTTCAGGCGCAACAATACAAGTCAATATCCGACAAATCTATGTCAATACAAACTACCCGGATCATGTTTGTAAACAATCACTTTTATGTCAACGTCTCTGAAACATTTTTATAAATTAAAGCATGTTAAAGCATATTTTTATATTTTAACTGTCTGCATATTAACTGTAGTTACATGACGGTCATGAGGAATGGCCTTGCTTTCTACAACCAGACTCCCTGGCCCCAAGGGGGTGTGCACTAACGGATACGCTCAACCCACTGAAAACCATTTGTTGTTTATGCCTTGTTATCATCTTTGTCCCAACAATAAAAAGCCTGCATGGCGGACAATCAGTGGAGACAGTTTCGGCTCACAACTCACAACATTTGCTGACAACACGTTGGTAAAATGAAGGAGTTTTGTGGCAGAAAATGTCCTATTTAGAGACTGAGCGTCTCTTGCCCCGAACGCGCCCATTATATGGATATATGCTGATTGCGTGTAAATATCAATATCGTCTGAAGGACTTTGAGTTGCACCACAACTGTCTGGGTGAGTAAATGATCGTATAGCATGCTACAACATAGGTACAGGTTGAAAAATACCAAACTTCCCCTTTAAATGTTTACATTCAGTAGACAGAATGTAACATTTGTGTGTTTCTCTGACATTTTCTAGTCTGGAAGAAGAAACATTATGAAATGCAAAATATCTGTAATCTAGAAGGATAAAATGAAAGTATGTTGTGCTTTTGCCCTAACCCATTAGGATCAGATACGACATAGATAGCAATTGGCTTGTTTAGTTGCCGCCTCCGGTCTGAATGTGTGAAAGAATGAGGATAAAAAGGGTTAACCAGTTAATTGAGTTTACATCAAAACATGGATTGCTCTGAACCAAGTCTTTGTTGGTACATGCAAGCACTGGTATAGGTCCCACCATGCGAGATCTGTTGGTTGGCAGCCAAACAAACCTGCATCAGACTGTTACAGCACATAATGATCCTGAGCATTTAACATATTCCCCCAGAAAGCCGTACATGTCAGTGTTTACTCTCATTATTTCAGGACTGCAGAGACCTGAACGCAACAGCTGATGTTGCGCTCTGCACAGATGTCATACTGTAGTACTCTGAGTTCTTCATGTTCTCAAAATCCATCTTATATGATCCACCACAGCTGACAGGTCAAGGTCTTTCTTTTCTGCCCTGTCTCCAAGCTTCATATGCTGCACTAAGCTGTACTAAAGGATAGAAGATAATAACAACACAATTTATACCATAACCAATAGGCCTAGATATGACCTCATTCCTTAGTAACATGTTATTCCAGTTGTTACTCCAGTAAGCTCTGAGGACATTAAAGGAGCTATACGATTTCACGTCCTGCTAGTTTAGTTAGCGATAGCGGCTAGTTTGTTTTTAGCTTTGGCGTGACGCTCTTTCTTTGCCAATGGTGTTAACTTTCGTAACTTTCAGATCCCTAGGGGAACGCTCTCACTGGCTGATCAGAATCCGGACATTCCGAAAGTTAACCCCATTGGCAGAGAAAGACCATCATGCTAAAGCTAAAAAACTAGCCGCTATTGCTAGCTAAACTCATCAGACGTGATATCGGGTATAGCTCCTTTAATATAATAAATAAAGGCCTATAGCATATTACTTTTTTATTCTGAATCTGTTAAGCTTATAGAACTTGAAAAAACATGATTTTCGATTTCTGTAGTAGAATAAGGAGCAATCACTCCACATGGCTTCTTTCCTCTCTAAAAAACAGCTTTTATTACCGTTTCAGATGGACTAGCTTTGACTCTGTACGCAGTTTCAAACCTAAAACCTGTCAGAATATGAAAAAAGAAACTGCTCTATTTTAACCCAGAGAAAGAAACCCATTAACAAAAGAAGAGAGAAACATTTCTGTTTCAGACAAGATCAGAGCAAAAAGCCCAGTGCCTCAACACCACTCGCAAAATATGTTTGTTTAAAAGAAAAGCTTCCATCTAGCAACACGGAGCACATTTAGTATTTGAAGTCTTCCTGTCCAGAAGCCAAGCTGAACTTTCTTTCAGTGATTGACAACAACTCGCACCACAAACTAACTAGTATGTAGGAATCCTAAAAGACTACATGATTCCTCTTGAGCCAACAGTACGGATGCAAGCTTTCTAAACCGTTTGAAAAAGAAAACAGGCAACAAAACACAAGCTAATTATACTTTTACTTCTACAAACATTTTTTGGAAACAAAGCTGCTCTACAGGTAAAGCCAAAAATCCCATAGCTTGAATAAATCCTCCAAAGGCAGCACTGCAGCACCATTCTTTTTTCGTTGAGTAACTAATGCCAGACTGAACTCTGGTAAAATAACAGAGAAGGAATTGATTGTTTAAAATATTAAACTTTGGTTGTGAAGATAAGAAATGCATATGAAAAGTACAAACAGTCAAATAAACCCGCAGGCCATTTCTCAAACATGAACTTCCTGCAAAGCATTCATTCAAGATAGCAGATATTGGCTTGAGAGAGAAAAGTCTCTTCTTTGACAATCAAGTTGTTCTCTTAAATCATATTTGTAGATTTTGTGACTTATGCCCACCCAGAGAAATATCCCACTGCACCGAGTTTCCTGCAGTGCAGCTTTCATCTGTGGCCCAAGAAGACTGCAAACCACTTGGAAGAAACTGGCAATACACTGCAAGAAGTTAAGCAGAGAACACATGGAAAACACAGTGATCAATGAAAGATTAGACAGCATAAGATGGTCCAGATGGTTCTTTTTTCATTTAGTTTCACATCGGTTTGTAACTGTTTGTAGCTGACAAACAAAATCAGTGAGATTGGATCAATGAAACCATTCATTGTGTATTTGAATTTTTAGACTGAAATACTGCAATATTCAATGCTTTGTTTCATTTTTTTCACTGCTTAATCCGTCTGGGGAAAAAAATCCATCAGCTTTGTTCATATTGTTTGGTTTGAGAAAGGCTTTATTTTCAGAAAATGAATCCGAACATCAAATCATGATAACACAAAAAATATATTAAAAAGCTTTATAAAAGCTCTGTCATTTACAGAAAGCAGTACCTAATCCAGTTGAGGAACATGTATTCACCAATTCTTATCAAATTTACCAGTTGCCTCTTCTGGGTCATTCTGACTCCAGAAGAGTGTTGAGTACCGTCAGGACTAAAGCAGCACAGCTAAATGCACAATTCTAAGAAATCTGTTTCCACTCTTAAATTTGGCTACAGTGCACACACATTCAAAAAGCTGCATGGTTCATCCTGCAAGACCACTCTTGACAAGCAAGAGGATGCAGCAGTTTAACTACTTTGATCATTTCCTAATTACATGCAGTAGCTGTTTGGAGCTGCTGGCAGTGCTGTAATTCCCCATTCTCTTCTCCAGGGGTAGGCAAGTTTGGTCCTTGAGAGCCGTAGTCCTGCAAGTTGTAGATGTTTCCCTGTTTCAACACATCTGAATGGATGAGTAAGTAGAACTTGATAAGCTTTTGGATTCTTTTAACTGGACTCAGGTGTGTTCGAGTAGGAAAACATCTATAACCTGGAAAGGTGCAGTCCACTGTGATCAAACGTACCCACCCCTGCACTAGACCAAGACATTTAAAGGGGACATATCATGTCAAATCCACTTTTTTAAGCCCTTTAATTTTGTCTTTTTTGAGGGTTCAGGAGTGCAGAAAAATGAAATTTACTCATTCCTAGTGCTGCGTATATATCTATTCTTTTTGGGTCATATTTTTCAGTCTGTTTAGTTTTCTCCATTCGCTATTATGTTTTCTTGTCTATTACATCAGAGTATTTGCAGCGGCTTCGCTAAATATGGTCATGATATTTTTGAAAAAACGTTCTAAGAAGCTACAAAGATGGACGAAAGGGGCAGAGTTGAACCGAGTAGAATGCTCTGTGACCTGGAAGGGGGTGGGGCGTGAAACGTCTCATTCAGATTTAAAGAGACAGCACCAAAACAAGCTGCTCTCACAGACAGTACAGAAGCGCCTCAGAACATGAATGATTTACATGTAAAAAGGAAGGATTTAAAACCATGATATTTCCACTATAAGTATTGATTTGATTAGTTAGAAATTCTACAAACTTACAACACCAGACTGCAAAAAAATGACAACCTTCGTTTGATTTTTTAAAATGAAAATGTTGGATTAATCTGTGATGCCCTCACACCAAAAAAGCCTGATTACAGATCAGAAACCGTCACCTCTGTTGATTCATCTGAACAGTGGTCCATATTACTGTAGTTATTTATTCATTTCTTAATTAATCCAATTAAACAGACAGCTGTCTGAGCAAGGTTGTTGTCATTTAATGTGTGATTTTTATTCGGCAAAGACGACTTCTGAATCAGAGGCTCAGCAGATAAAAATCAAATATGCAGCACCTGAGTCTGAGCTGTATAAACATGGTTCAGTCATAGCACTGCCACTAATATGATTAAACCTTAGTTTTATGCTAAGTTGTCTGCCTATCACTGCCACCCAGTTGTTAACATGCCCCTTTTAAAAACAGAGAGAGATATAGCTAATATGAGTTCAGTTCTGTGAAAAAGCACCAGACTCCAGCAGAATATCACCAATATCATAAACCTACAGGTTTTTCATAGCTTATCTGCTCTTGTGCAAGAGAGGAGCTGTCATTTTGATTTTAGATTCTGAACATTTGTCTCAGTTCATGACTACTGAGTCATAATGCAGAAACAGGGATTCTTCACTTCTCATTTGTCTTCATTCACAGGAGACTGCTATCAGAGATCAGCCCAGATCTCTCTCAGCTGGTCAGCTCACAATATCTTTTCACAGGTTTCTCACTTGAGCAGAGATTGCCTGGTTAACATGCAAGTCAGAACACGAATATGTTTTCGAATTAATGACACTGGCTTACATTTGTAAGAATGCCCTCTTAAACTTATCAACCTACACTTTACTCACTTCTTTTCCCTGCTGTTTTCCCCCGCCACAATATTTTTTTTTTACAAGGCTCATTGCAGTAGATATTTGAATTTCTGTCACAGAAATATATGCCCATGCTAGATTCAGACTCTGTAGTATGAAAATAAAACCCAGTAGAGACACCCCAAATTTAGGCTGATTTAGAAAAAAAACAACTTGTGCTTGCTCTATGTTTGCTGGTTAAATTAGCCATCCAGCACATGGCATGTGCAATTAAGGACGGAGCAGCGATTACATCACTTTGAATTTCAGCAGTTGCCATACTCCCAGAACATCTAATTACAGAGCTTTCACACAACAATCTTCAAGGTTCAGCGAGGATGCACAAAAACAGCATTAAACAAGACAGCAAATAACAATCAAATGCAACCCAGCAGGACTAAAAAGCTCTTGCAACTGCTTGTTCGTGCTCATCTCAGGCATACAGAAGCAATTACTTAGCATGTCTTCAGAGTCAGTCATATCAAGGCCTTCATCATTGTCAGTCGGGCGAGCCAGGAGTGGAGTAGACTGAGGTGAAAGAAAGGCTGTTTTCCACCATTGTTACAAATCCAAATTTCACATTTTTTAACAGTTTTACTCCAAATATGTACTGACATTGTACAAAGCTTTGAAAGGACATAAAATAAACTACTCTCCCATTCACTGCCTGCTGATAAAGTTTTGTGTGAATTCTAAGGTTTTTACTCCCCTTCAGCAGTTAAAAATCTGCCTCCAGCTTCCATTTTCTCATGTTTAAACCCATTACCTATAACAGCATTCATCCCTGGGATTCAGTTCATGAAAAATAAACTTTGTAGAAATGTGTGTTAACACTTCTGAGCTGAAGTCAGAACATGAGGATGCACAATGCCGACATGCTGGTGAAACATGAGCTGGTGGTAGGGGTAAACTAACAATTTAACATTTCATACAAAAAAATAAAAGAGCTGCTTCGCTGAAAACATGAGCATTTTGACCGGCCGATCACATCAAGGTTCAATCAAAGTCATTATGCTTCATCTTTATGAGCACTGTGAACATCTGCACACGTTTGATGAGATATTTTAGTCTGGTTCAATCAAAAATACCATCCATTAAGCCATGCGGGGTTAATAAAACACTGATAAAACTAATCAAAATTCCGAGTGAAGGGACGAGACAGCATTCAGTCTTCCATTAACATCCTCATGCAGTTTTATTCCCAGTTTAAATTGAACTGTAATATTTTTAAGGCTAATCCTTCATTATCATTGGGGTTATTCTGTCTCAGCTCAGGGTGGGCCTTTCCGATTAGTGTGAAATTGAGGGCCTCTGGGTTAAGAGTGGAATCTGCAGGCACAGATAGTGACACAAAGCGGGCTGCGGCTGCATGCATGGGCCAGAGCGACACCACCAAGCTCCACACGACAGATGATTCACTCCTGCCATACTGTCCATGTTTTGACTGGACATCTCTAATCCTCTCTTGTCATCAGCTCACTGTCCCCTGTCATGAGAGAAACAAAGCAGCGTGAGCACCGCGGGGCTACCAAAAACCCAGGACTGGAGGCTTACGAGGAGCAAGGGCAAAAAAGGCAGCATGAAAATGTGTCCGCATCTGTTTTCGAAAATCACAACAAATAAAAAGTACACCAGTGCTAGTTACCGCTCACACATGGAAATTCTTGTTTTTCTCTACAAATACAGTCGCACAGACTCAGCGTACTCACTCAAGGGACTTCATTAAGATACAGCCACCCCTTCCAGACTTAACTTGTGCAATGATTGTACTCTAAGGTAGCCATTACCTTCCCACTGATTAGGAACCAGTGATTGTGTTAAGACTGATTGGACACACACGCATACACTGGCATTTCAATTACATCAAGGACCATCTAGCCAATGGTTCCAGTGTCATTTCGAATGCGACTCAGTTGTAGCTAATGAAAGCGTGATTATTTTGTAGAGGTATTTCTATTGAGTGATGTCCTTGAAATCAAAGCAGCAAAAGAAATCACATCCCATAAAGACCACCGACCACTGGAGGGTAACTTTATCTCTCTTTCACACCAGCTGCATGCATTTGAATGCTGCCTCTGCGAGGTCACGCTAAAGAAAAAGCTCAGCGACTTCTTATGGAGATTATTTCAACAATAAGAAAGGCTTATCTAAGGCTAATGCGCTTTGTTTTTAAGTTATAAAATGTGCTGTGTCAGAAACACATTTACACTAACCATAATTCATTCATCATGTGGCTGTACATTGGCTTATATCACAAATGAGAGTGCACAATACACAGCCGACGGCAGTAATTGTTCACAAACTGAACGCACTGCTCAAGGGATCGAGCTAATAGATTCTTAAAACCAAAATTCAGAGGTTCTGTAGCTTTAAAGCTGCTGTTGAGCATTCCACTGCATAAGCACAGCTCTCTGAATCCTGAAGAGATGCGCGACTTCCATTTATACATAATCTCGACAATCAATCAGCCGCAACACAAAGAAGTCAATGGGCCTTGACTGTATGTGCCTGTCAGATCATTGCCTTTAACGCATTAAGGTCTGATGCCTCCTAAAGGTGGTGACAGTCCCACGCACAGCTAAACATGACACGGGTGCACATCCAGAGACAGGCCTTTTATATATTTTTCAAATCAAATATGTCGAGAAACAGCTGAAGTTACAGATGCATCCATGTTGAGGTGAAAAAAGAATGACTCTATAAAAACACTTTATAACTGTAGAGTTTGCAATCTTTTAAGTATTTGCAGAAGTATCCATCTTATTTTGCTTCTCTCATACATGCTTGCAAGGAAATTAAGTTCTCGAGTATTCATATTGCTCAAGCCTTAATGTAGAATATATTACATAAATATCTAATATTGTGCAATGCTGTCTTTGCGGTTTTTGTTTCCAGAGAAAGCTCACAGGCTAATGACATTTTATTAATGTATTATTGAATAAAACCATAATCCACTTCTTGTTCTGGTGTTCTTGCATATCCCATGATTCAGTAGCTTTCACATTACAATAAACACTGTGAAATGCCTTTTTCTTCCTTCCATTTCAGGCAGTGTGAAAACATCTAAATCATCCAAAAAAAGTGACAAAACGTTTACAGGAAGGAAGCAGTTTATAATATGAATCAATGTGTAGGGATTTTTTAAAGGCTAATATATGTAGGGAGTTAAATATAGCATCTTAAAACTTTTTAAACAATTGTGCAGCGTTCATGACAAACTTTCAGTGCTGTTTTCTGTACTCTAGTATCCATAAAGTCATACACATATTGAAATTCTTATGCCATAGTTATGCCGCAGCATTGGCATCAGATCTGTCTGAGCAAGAAAACTGAACATTAAGGATTAATTAATGACAATTTCTACTCAAATATCAGTATTTAAGCGACAGTTCCTCTGTTACAGAAGCATTACATCATTTAATAAGTATGGTCTTGGAGCATCACGTATGTTTCCACAGAAGGTTGTCCCTTTCAGAGGTCATCATGCCTGCCAGAGAGCTGTTTACTGAATTCTAGTCATGAAAGGGACGATGAGAATTAAAAGTCCATAATTCAAACCTCTCATATATTAATTATTTTCTTTAGTACTACAAGCAAATGAAGACAAGGCATGAATATCATCTGTCATGTGACCTCCTGGTAATGAATGATGATAATGTGAATGAATACTGATTACTTTAATGATCCAATTAATCTACACTGCCTGGTCCAAAATGAGAGAAGTCACCGCGTGGATTTAACTAAGCAAATATGGAAAAGCCTACCACTGAACAAGTAATGCAGTGATTAATATCGTCCAGCTGCCAGCAAGCTATTTCCCTCTAACCGATGCAGTGAGCAGCTTCTCATTCCTTAAACAAACATGTTCAAGGACACATGATGTGGATGTTGCTCGGTTTTAGAGGAGAATAGATCGGGTAACAAAACCAAAAAGGAGATTTCCAAAACTACTGAGATACAGAACTGTCAAATGCATGACTAAAACCTGGAAGCATGGTGACGATCATCGAAAGGGAAGACATGTTTTCATTGTCATCATCGGATATCACTTCACCCTTGGATGTCCAAAGTTGTTCCTCAAGGGCCACCGTGTTTCAGGATTTTAACTTTTCCTGCTTCAACACACCTGACTGCAATTAAAAGGATACAACAGCCTACGAAGCTCTGCATCATTACTCATTCATCTGAGTCTGGTGCGTTGGAGCAGAGACACATAGAAAACCTTCAGGATTCTGAAGGACTCCCCTGACTTAACCCTTTGGGTCCTTTATCTATTCTTTAGGTCTCAAATATTGCACATAGCCAAAATTAAATGAGTCTATCTCTCCACAAGGTCCATTCCAATACTTTAGGGGTAAAGCAAAGGGAATACTGAATGCTATTATATGTGTCACCTTAAGAAAACCCATTTTTTATGTCATAATAAGAATAAAAAGATTTGATCCTAAAGGAGCATAAAAACTAGACTCTGGAAAAAGACTCAATAGAGAAAGTTTATGTGACTTGATGAGTCCAGGTATATCCAGTTCCAGCGTGATCAGCGTGCACATAAGGGAAAGGGTAATACGAACAGTGAAAGAAGTGCTGGAACCAGCATGCCTTCTGCCTGTGGAACGGAGGGGACCACGTTTTTCCATCAATTCCCTAATGACATCAACATATTCCAGGAAGACAATGCCAGGATTCATCAGACTCAAATTATGAAAAAGCGCTTGAGGCAGGATGACACATCATTTTCTCATACTGTTTCGTCACACAGACTGAAGACCTTAAAAACTCTTACGTATGTGGGATGTCCTGAAGAATATTACATGCAGCGATCTGATCTCATCATCAAAAACAGATCTCGGCAAAAGTTATTTTTGCAGTTCTTTGAGGGGTTTTTTGTTTTGTTTTTTATTTGTTTTGTTTTTGTGCCAGTCAGTGAATATGGAGCACACCCTGTCTATAGGTCAGATGTCAGTCATCATACTCTCAAGATCCAGCTGTGCAGATATGCTCAACAAAGGAAAATAGAAATGGATGCCAGACACTGTACATGTAGATGGATGAATTAGCCAACTAACATCTACCAATAAAATATAACGCACTTCAGTTCAGTCTCCATGGAATCATTTTCCGACTTAGTTTCTGTAAAATATGTGCCAAATGTGCATGGCAATGTGTGGAGTCTATATGGTGGCATTTAGTATCTTCGTGCTTTATGTGCCGCCAGTTGAGCTGGTATTAAGTACCAATTTTATTCCTTAGCCTTAAACAAATTATTTGTATGTGAAATCAAATAAAAACTAAAGAAGAAAAAAAGGGAAATACAGTGGCAAAAGGACAAATTAGAACAGCGATCTCAGGGATCTATCAGCAGTGACCATGTATTCAATTTGCCTGCTACTACAGTCTAGCTAAAAAGATGGACCGCTTTTTTGGCTGATAACATGTTTGCGTGTGACCTCAATATGGTTCACATGTGTCCTAAAAATATAAATAAAAATAGCCATGTAAAAATCTAAATAAAACAAACAAAAAAAGACAACGAATTCTCACTCGAGTCTTACCTTAAAGGGAACATATCATGCAAAATCAACGTTTTTAAGCCCTTAAATACATGTTTTGTCTTTTTTGAGGGTTCAGGAGTGCAGAAATTTTTAATTTATTCATATTTATATATCTTATTATTCTTTTTGGGTCATATTTTTTGCTATTTTGTTTTCTTGTCTATTATGTCACTGTATTTGCTGCGGTTCCGCTAAATATGGTCATGTTATTTTTGAAAAAGCGTTCTCTGCCGATCGTTAGCTGCTAAGAAGCTACAAAGATGGCCGAAGGGGAGGAGTTGAACCAAGTAGAAGGGGGCGCAGCGCAAAATGTCTGTTCAGATTTAAAGAGACAGCACCAAAACGAGCTGCTCTCATTGACTGTAAAGAAACACCTCAGAACAG
>JBBDHI010000012.1:20702103-20713946 GCA_037177115.1 Craterocephalus stercusmuscarum | reverse complement strand
GTGTGTGGAGCTATACTAACAACGATTTCAGACCAAAGGATTGCAGTTTTACTTTATATAAACCATAAATGAATGAGTTACATGTGAAAAGGAAGGATTTAAAAACATATTTCCACTTTAAGATTGGCTTCAATGGATCTTTGGCTGAACTAGTGAAATCCTGCTTACTTTGGCATCATCAGTGTCATTGTAAGCACGTTAGCATTTAATCTAGCATTTAGCTCAACACAGACTTAACAAGCTCCAGCCTAAATTGAAATTGCCACTGTAGCCTTAGTTCATGATTAACAATGATTTATTGTCTGCACATTGAAAAATGTCAGTGCAGCAGTGTGCAGTGTGGCACAATTTGTTTCAAATCTCCAATGTTTTTACCCCACCTCAAACAGAGCGCGCAGTGAGGCCAAGAGACACCCTCCTATCACTCCCTAGCAGATTTATGAAGAGGAGGCCCTCTTTTAGACACAACAACTCACTGATGAGAGTACACACGCACTGCATCAGCATGTTCCTCAATTATTGCAATGACGCCCCTCCTTGGAAACACACATACACACACACGCGCGCACACAAACAACTCTTCTATTTAAAGCTTTTACAGAGATTTGCTCTATTCAACTCCCTTAATTGTGAAATTTGATTAAACTGAATGTGAGATCACAGCAGTTACACATGAGCCAATTAACAGAGGGCAGATAAGCTTCGTGGAAATATTGCAGGACATTATACTGATGATATTTGAATTTACAGGGGGCAGAAAACCTCTTTTGACTCAGTGATTAGGCAGATACAATGTTTACCTCCCACGCATACTTTACCTATAATGAGCATGACGATGCAGTACAAGAGATTTAGAATAGCCCACCTACTCATAAAATGGTCATTAAACAAACAAAGGTGCACAGTCTGGCACATTAACATAGCAAATAACGTTTGTAATGGTTTGAAATTAAACTGCAAATTTGTTGAAACTGCAGCTTATCTAGAGGTGTTGCTACGATTCTCGTTTAGTTTCTCCTTTCAACCCAAGGAAACCACCCAAGCCACGCCAATTGGATTTGGGGAAAAGGAAAAAATATGCCTCTTTTCATCAGTGTCCTCCATCGCAAATCTCAGAAGTGCTCTACAGTGAGCTCAAAGCGGAGCTTGAAGATAGCCTTGATAAAAATATCACCAAGGCAGGGATTTCTACTTTTCTTTTCATGTTCTCTGTTCTGTAAATAAATGAGTTAATGCCAGTGGATTAGATATGCGATATTACAGGTATCTGGTGCAAGCTCCTCCAGAATATGAACTAATTCAACTCTTAATGTCCATATGCTCATAATACAATTATAATTGATGAGCTGTCGAAGGTATGAAACAGAATTTAAAAGCAGAGACTCTTAATGAAGCTCTTCCTGCACTCCAGTTATAATCTTCCACTGCAATGGAATTCTGTGGCTCAGAGTCAAGTTGAAATAAAAAATTCTTACTGGAACAAGCCTCTCACAGGAGTGGTCATCATTGCAACAGTTTTTTCTTGAAAAAAAAATCGAAGTCACAACATTTTCTGCATTATATCGCCAATCATTCATTTCTTGGTGCTTTTTCAGTCACAACCGGGATCTACAAAGTTATCTAAGGTCGGCCAGGAGCAAAAGAAGTCGAGCAGCAGCAGCGCTGAGGTAAGGGACCACATAGGTGCAACTTTTTGAAAACTCTTTAAAGTGAGAAAATCTCATATGTTCATATAATTTGATTAAAAATTCTGCAGGACAAATCACATCCCCTTGCCAGGAATCTGGATGCATGGGCTGAGTCGTTGCTACTTAAAGTTATAGTGGACATATTCTTGTTTGAGCCAAATCATCTTAAGTTCAGGGATAAGACAAAAGGAAGGGAGGTTTGATACTTTGTCTTCATACCAAATAATTTGTTTATAATATCCAATATTTATCTCAGAATGATAATTTGCATGTGATCAAACATATTTTCAAGCGGTAACTCTCCAACATAATATTACTTGAGCATTTCATAACATATAGGGTTTGGTCACAGTCAGACTTGAACACCAGATTTCCCTCCTTAATTATAGCCTCATTATGTTGTGCAGACATTTTTCTAGTGCAGACCTGATCCTCTCATTTCCTGGTCTGTTATCAATTTTCATCACTTTTCACCGTGAGAAGCGGTGTCCTGCAGGTTTATGACACACAATACTCAATTAGGATCACACTGCGTATGGTTACTGAGAGGGCCTTGGCATAAGGCAAGCATCATTACCATAGTGTTTAAGCCAACGAGTCACAGCTCATAAGACAGAGGCTGTCAAGTGAGCTCCAAGAAAGAAGTGGCACCGAGGTGTTCACACACAGAGAACATGGCAGATACAGTCTGACCATGGCTGTTGGCATTTACGCAATTAGATGAGGATTTATGTTGTCCAGACAAAAAATGCCAACAGCATTAATTGAAAAAACAAACAGAAAAAAGTATTTTTGGGTTGCAATTACCAAATCCAATGTTTGTTTGTTTGTTACTCAAAATGTCAAACGCGTGATAAGACAGAAAGCTGCTGAAGCCAGGTGTAATTGGGAGAAAATAGTCACATTAATGGAGAAGGTTAAATTATCAAACACATTTTTATGTTAAGCCCTTCTCCTACCAGACAAAGGGAATTCAGCCACACAAGCAGCTGCCCTAAGATTTCCACTGTATCTGAAAAAGATGCTGTTTTCCTGCTTGTGGCAATAATTGACTGGTGCAATGTCACCGGAGCAGGAAACTGAAAATTACTCTCTCATAATGAGAGAAATACACGTTAAAGCTATTTATTTACAGCTGCATGGTCACTGCTGCTGTAAATTCCCAATTATAGCTGGGTGAATCTCTACTGCTGCAACTCATGAAACTTTCCTAATAAGGTCATTATGAGTTCATGGGGAATTCTGTTGTGATTTGACAAAACAACAGCCAATAAATCCTAAATGATTGTGTTGAAGTGATTTTCTGTCATATTGACATATTCATGAGAGAAACGTTATATAAAGCCAGAGCAACTTAATGTATTTAAATCTGTCTTCATGCTGTAGAGAGCAAAGACATGAGGCATCACGTAGATGTGTAGTGTGCATCTTGCTGTGCATCTTCTGTGTCTCAGTTAACACCCCCCCCACCCCCAAAAAAGAAAACACACTTTGAGACATTTATAAACAGTAGGTGGCTATTCTGCAACTTCTCTGCTACTGGTGTGAGAGAGAGAAGGAAGACTGTTCCGTTGTCCATTGAAGCCCAGTACATGACAAACGGAAGATGAACTGAAAAGATGCTTACCTCTCAAAAGTAACGCCACCAGCTGAAGCGCCAATAAATGCAACATGTTTCTTGGAGCCTTCAGAAAGACTGGTGTTCCACCAAAAAAAAGCTCGAAAGTCAACATTTTTTGGTTGAAGAAAGAAAATCTCACATTCAACATCGTTAACAAAAATGAAAATGCATTTTTCCCCGGAGAAGGAATATCTCAAGTTCTCAACCAGGAATTTTTCAATCGTAGTTCGACTGAGCTTTTTTTTTTATTCAAGAGTTTCTTAATGACTTAGTGTTGTCCAGAAATTGAAAGAATGGAAGAGAATGAACTTGCCAGCCGCTCTGCATTATTCTTTTCAGCATTTTTGAAGAGTGTCCGCTAACATGTCTCTTGGAATCTTTCACACCACGGTGAAACGCCTGCTGTGATGCTCCTTCATTTTTCTCACCGTCAGTCTGTTCAATTTAATCCCCCCCAAAAAAGAGGAGAGACGAAAAATAACAGATGCGATGAGGAAAACATATTCAATCCCCTCTCCTCAGTTGGTTAGTTTGTCTCCTTTTATCTTCCGGATCACCAGTTTCCCGAAGTTGGCTGTGGTGAAGTGCGTAAAGTCCGACAATTTGGAGACAAAAGGATCGCTTTCCATCCGGTATTACACATGGTGAGGTATGGTTAATTGGAAAAGTTCAAAGTCATACCACAGGGCAGCATACATCCACATCCATTGCAGCTTTGACGTTTCGCCAAGTCCTGTGCGCAACTCCAGCAGCCGTCACAGCAGTGCGCGGCAAAACGGGTGCTCCTCACTTCTTTATTAGACTTTGGCACCAGGTGGTTGATATATTCCCCTAAAATTCCGTTTCAAGCCTTTATATTTCTATGTATTTACAGACAGACTACAGGCTGCAGAGTCAGGAGCTTACGCATTGTCAATCTGTCCAATGCGCGTCGAGAGAATCAGGGGGGAAGAAAGCGGCGACAAGAAACTGCCAGTGGAGCACACCAGGAGGTGTCTTCCGCTTCAGGAACATCACACCCCACGATGATGTGGAGATCGAGAATATTAATAATTTAAATCTTATTAAATTTGCCACTTTAACTCAACATAAGGCCAAGTGTATTTTAACTCTCAGGGCTGTTCATCTACTCAGAGCGCGTTTTTCTTCTTCTTTCTTTTTTCTCCCAAAGCCACACTTTTAGCCAAAACGGTTCCCCTCGAAAATCACTGCCATCTGTTTCCAGGAAAACAGACTTTAAAAGTTGTTATCGGACATGTCCAGTTGCTGCATGACAGCGCCACTTGACAGGCACTAGCGGCCCCCTGTGGCACGAGGGCTGAAGTGCCCGTTCAGGTACACTACAAAGGTGAACGAGAGGGAATTTATCACAATGGACAATAAATAGAATTACAAAGGGGGGGTGAAAATACTTTACCAGGTTGCGTTCGAAGAGACAGATTCAGTCTCTGCATTGCAGGTTCAACCTTTATTGAATTTCAATTTTTTCTAATAAGCCATCTTAATTCTGTTATCCATTTCATGTTTTACATGAATTCATATTCAGGGACACAAGGCTCATAAGACTTAAAAAGTCTGCAAAGACGTTAAAAAGTATATTTTTATTCTAAATGTGTATGTCCTCTTATATAAGACTCCCTTATGATAAGACTTACTTCTCCTCCAGTAATATGGTGAAGCAAACAGCTTTTTTCAATTCCACACACATGAAAGCATTTTGTCATATTTCACCTTTATTTATTTATTTGTATTCTTTTGTTGGGAATCTAACACAAGCCTTTGGCTGCTAATGAAACAGGAGCATTTTCTTTTTTATTTGAGAGACCAGATGGTGCAGTGAAATAAAGGAAAATACAGAAACACTAAATACAGAAAAATCTGATGAGTTTCCTGCAGTGTAATCCTTCATTTCCAGAAGATGTGCTCTCAATGAAGTGCCTGTTTGCCAGCGCTGTACTCACTGTAAGGTAGGACCAAACATTTGTTTAGTTTAAAATGAGGGAAAGACAGGTTTAATGAATTGTTTGTATGTTTGTTGCTCAATTTAGCTTATTTTCCTTTGTTTACTTTTTAAATTAAGATGCCGTACATTGAATTACCATGAATTCTAATCATATTTTACCAAAAATGAATGTGCATAGGCAATTCATTTAGAAACAGCATGCATCAAAGCATTTTTATGTCATTTAAATCTATGCACACTCATTTTCCTACCTCAGCCTTCCATAAAACTCATGCCATATGTTTTTTAGGTAGTTTATCACACATATCATCAAGTTTTTTATTGGTGAAATCTTTGTCACAATAATTCATTCATGCTGCTCTTGTATTTGTCCTCATTTCAAGCCACTCTATGCTGTACACTTCAAATTCCATTTTTGTCTTCATGGAGCCAAGCTTTTACCTCCTCTTAAATGTGTGCAATTTGATCCTAAAAACAACTCTCCTCTTATACAGCTGCAAAAAGCATTAGCAGTGCGGGGACCTGAGTGTTGATGGAGGGCTGTCACTACACTAGCTGTAATGTTGGACTGGAACATCACTTGCACAAAGGCTGGTCGGCATCCAAAAGTCGCCCCTTCTCCAGCTCGACACTCAGTCAAATCCCATGAAGCCCACGCTACACTGGTCCATTCAGCTGCTGGGAAGCAGAGCCAGCAAGCACCAGACTGAACTCGAGTGGATTTAGTTACATGGTCTGGAGCTGCAAGTCATTAAAAAGCTGACCTCCTTCTCAGTGTTGCACATGGTAAGTCCATTTCCCAGGCTAAATTACCAAAACATTTACTGCTGCAAAAGCACACACTGATCCATCTTTTGCCCTTTGTGATAAGATTTATTATATTTTTGGAAACATGAATATTTCTTCAAAACAGCTATGGCTATTGTGGGGATTATTGAAGAGATAATAGGAGGCAAAAAGTGATTGAGTCTTGATAGATGGAGCGTTTAGATCTGCAGACCTCTCAGAGGACAGGTATGAATACTTTGATGTCTGGAAAAAGGTCCCAAGTCTTTGATGTCCTGAGGAAAAATCTGGAGGCTTTCATGCCTGGAAAATAGACCATAGACTGAAATGCCATACACGTTCGAACTCAATAAACTGTACTCTTTCAGACGCCTTTCCACATGTTCAGCTTTGGAAGGCAACACAGTTTTTCTCCTTGTGAGTTCACATATGTTTAATGGTGAGAAAACAACATACTGTTGTACGTTTAATAAACGGGGGCTGAATAAATATTTTAGACCTTTTAGATGTTTAGACTCTTGTATCCATCAGATGGTAGTTTGAGTGGTCTGAGATTCTTTCCACAGCATGACAGTCTCAAAACACAGTCAGGAAAAATATCTTTTCATGTCCTCAGTGACAAAAAGAAGAAAAAGAAGCATCCTATGACAGATGGTCTGATCTCCAGAGAGCCCTGATCTCACCATCATGGAACCAGTCGAGGATTAAATGTAAAGAACGAAGCAGCTGAAAAACATTTCAATCCAGAGATGAACTGAAGAACATGGTGGGATCACTTTGAAAGAGGAAGAATAAAAGCTGTTTTTGGAAGCTGTAAATGGTCACAACTAATTATAAGAGTTGTTTATTGATTTCATTATATGCCTACATAATAAATGAATGAAATTAGATGCAGTTTGTCAGATATTCGGATAAAAATACAGTAGAAAAAGCGGTCAAGGGATGGTTTTACTTTTTAGGTATTTTTCTTTCACTTTGTCACCCCATGACCTTCAGTCAGACACGAGGAGACATTCTTTACCGTCCTCTATATTTTATACATAATGAATTGTCCCCTGTGTCTTTTTTTTTGGTGGGTGTCCTTCATTCATGACCTTATCCAGCCTCCGTAGCTTGTCCTCCATGCTCTTAGTAGACAGGATGCCCAAATTCATCATCACCTTTCATTCTCCTCCTCTGGCCTATCTGATCAATGATAGCATTAATAAAAACCTCTGCAAAGCGACCCGCCGCCCTCTGTGCCTGGCCCACTGCCGGCCTGCACAGATTACCACCAGCTATCCACAGTCCATTAAAAACTCTGTTTACTTATCAGCCTCTCTGGGGCCGTCACTCTGTTTTCAAGACTGATGCCCAAAGGGAAGGCAAAGAGCAAAGAGTGACCTTCCTATAGCCTGCAGGGCTGTAAGTCTCTGTAGTCCCAAATGGTTTGCTCTGTAATTTTCTGCCTACATTCAACTGGAGGCAATGTCAGTGACTCATAACAAAAGAAGCAAAATAACTCTGAGAAACAGCAAACTATAGAGAGATGATTATTTGAAGTAGATAAACTGCAACTATTGTTTTTATGATGAAGGGGTAATGACATTTTCCATATTAGCTTTTTATCAAGAATCGGGAAAAATGATTGACAATGTTCTCGTGTAGGCTATGACAACATGAAGCACAAACTCTTGAAAATTGCACTTTATATCTCTTTTTTATCTGACTTGTGGGTGAAACACGAGAGCCATATTGTAATGTAAATGCATGCAACAGATAAACGTGAGCGCAAACACAGTCACATGAGCTTTCAAGCAGATGTGTGCTGCAGCTGCCATGAAGTAAATCGCTGCTGTTGACTGTAATTACAGCTCCACCCTCCTCTGCAATTTATGTAGATAGCTTCTGATTATTTTGCCATTGTGAATTTCTTAAAAGATGAATGTCACAACGCTTTTGCTTTAGAGTTACCACAATGTGAGAGCAGCACTTCAATTCATCCCGTAGTACTCGCCTCGAAGAACGTTGGCCCGAGAAAAGAATTTCCCACAGTCGCACTTGGGTTAACTGCAAATGTGCCATTATATTTGAGTGACAGCTGAGCAATCGCGATAGCTTAAATGGGACAAGGTGAACTCTCCTCATTCTTCTTTACACACACAGTTATTTCTTATCAGCTAGAATGTGTCACCGTCTACTTTTGGTGTGCTTAACTTCCTCTGACCTTTAAAAGGGCTGATTATTTCCATCCGCAATCTTCACTTTGCAACGCGCTGCCACCACAAAAGGATATTCCAGACCTGCTGGCCTGATAATTCCAGCTCATGATACACCACTGAGGGAACCAAAAACCACAATGCGCTGCAGCTCTATTATCATTTGACTGACTCTAGCTTCACCTTTACGGCTGGTATTCTATCACCTTTAACCTGTGAGCGTAGAGCTTTTTTCAGGTGCAGAGCGGCTTCTCTGTTTGCTTAGAAGTACTCAGTATTCACACTAATTAACTTTCCCGTTATGCATCGCCCTCCCGGGACAAATTACGCTGCTTTGCATAGCCTGGAGTACTTTAAACTGTGTAAATCTTCTCGATTTGTGGAGACTCCCATGCCTCCAGCTCCCAGGGATAAAAAGAGAGGGAATCCAAAGGGGACCAACAGGTTTAAATGCTTTATAGATTCTTATTTTACTTGTGGTAATCTTGTAATCAGAGGTTCAAGGGGGTCACATCTATCACCCAGGGAACAAATAAAAGTCTTATTGTGTCCTGCTTCCTTTCACCTCAGGAGGAAATGCGAACTAGATAAATGATGGCCTTGTTTCAGGAGAGACTCAATCTGTTGCCAACGATATGTGGGCAACAAAGTAATTTCGATACCGTTCTTCGTATTGATAGATGAGGGCAAAATTTAATATAGAGCCAATTTACTAGTATGGGGTATAGGAATGGAACGGCAGTTATCTTCCCTCTTTTTTCCCTCTTTGCCTCCATCTCTTCAATCCAGCTGAAAATTAGACGTCAGGAAGAGGACAAACAAAACAAAGGGTGATATTTTTGACAAAGGTCCATTCTTAACTAGCTCCATTACTCTTTAATAGCCATCATGCTTGTGAGGGGATCACATGTATTATCGAGAAAGGTAACATGGGGAAAGGCTAGTGATTTTTTTTATTAATTTTGGCTCTTTCAGTCACATATTTAGCTCAACATACAGCAAAATAAATAAACAAATAGATAAAATGACCCAAACCGGTTCAGTGGTTTGAATTACAGTGTATTTTGATTTAGCACGTAGTACATTTGTGAACACTTTAAAGAAAGAAGCTGGTTTAATGCTAAGCCTGAGACCCTGCAGGGAGCCCCTACAGCAGAAATACACATTTCTTTTTCATGGTCTAACACTGGATGCACCAGGCCACCTGCTGTTCTTGTCGTCTAACAAGAAACTGTAGCTATGCTCCTGTGACCACACAGTGACAGTGGGAGAAAAAGAGTGTCGGCGCCACCAGGAAATCCTGAAAGGTATAGGCTTGAGAACCTGTCACCTGCAGTGTTGTCAAAAGGGAGGTTAAGTAGATTATTCATGAATAAATGGTATGAAAGTTCTGGGTGAATTAAGTGTGCAAAAAGACTTTAGAGAGATTATGTACGAACTGCCATCCGTTCAGGGAACAATGCGTTATTGATTGGGTTACTTGGATGTGAAAACAGTAATTGTCTTGAAAGTGACAAAATTAGAATTAATCAAACTTTGATTAAACTACTGTGCTCTGTTTTCCACTCCAGAGGAGAAGCTCTCAGGAGGCCAAATAGTTTCTTTCTGCGTTGCTTGTTTGGCATTCAGCACATGTCTGCATTTACATGATGGTTTATGTTTGCTTTCATGCACACATAAAGCCATTTACTGATGCATGTGCGCTGTAATAACAGCTCTGCAGTGCAGATTCTACGCTGCAGTCAGCAGGGTAATGCTGCCATCTAAAGACAGTTTTTATACAGGATTTCAAATACTGAGTGAACTTTTGAGTGGAGGCTTTAAATTTGTATTGAATAGTCCTTAATTGAAAACACAAACACTGTTATTTAAGATGATGATGATGATGCCTCTATTTTAGTACTGATACCTTCAGTCTCCCATTGTTTCCTGTTCAACCAAATGTTATTTTAAAGCCTTAAAAAAGTACCTAAAACTACTCACCTTGGAAATTTTTCTTAGCACGACATTACCTAGGTATACTGTAAGACATAGAATAGCAACAAGAACATATGCTAAAATGGACAAACAAGGCCAAAATTTTTTTAATAAGGCACATGTTAAAAATGACATCTTGTAAGAAAGCCCTCCTCATTGGTTCTCAAAGTGAGCCATCTGTTACCAAACTTTGACACTGCAGGGTTGTTTTCCGCTGATGAGGACAAAGGTGTGCGTTAGAAACCTGATGCTGTCAGTGTAGTGGAGTAGCTATCAAAAAATGATTGAAAAAAAGTTGCTGTTGTATGGACAACAGAATAAGAATGGCTGGTGCTGCTGGTAAAATAATGTGGGGGCAAATACTAATCAGTGAACAGATTAAACTCATGTATTGATTTAATGGCTGCAAATAGAGAAACCTTTGATTTTATTTTTGGAGATGCCCAGTTTGTATGTTATTTCCATTCTTGCATAGGTTTTAACAGGGTAAACCAATTATGTGCCAAAAGGTGGCATGAATAATATCAGGGACTTTTAAGAAAAAAATTGACTTTTTTTAAAGCTCTAATCTTAGAAGGCCTTCTAAGCTGTAAGTGATTTTACCGCACCTGAGGTTTTTAGAGGATAAAAAGCAGGGTGCTCTATTATTTCTACAACTAACTTCTCTTAGTTTGAACTGTACCATTTTAAGGAGGAATTAACAATTTGATGATGAGATACTCGCTGTAATTAGTTTTTGGATTGACAATAAACTGCTGTAATTGCTTATAGTGCTCCATTAGGGGCTTTGTATGGGGTGGGAAGAGATTGTCAGACCATAATGTGCTAAAAAATGATTGTTGAATCAAATCAAGCAATTTTACACGTCAAATGGTGTTAAAGTTGAAAGAAGCAATCATGTTTTAAGTAATGGGAAAGCTATGTATTGTGCTTCATCTTTAATGACATTACAACATTAAAAGTGGTTTAATTCTTCGTAGTGTATGGCAGTGCGAAGCTGAGTGGCATTAGGCAATGTACACACAGGCAGCCAAAACAGTAAAGCGGCAGCATAAATGTGATTACAACATTTACATCTGCAGTTGTGTTTAATCTGTTAAAGTATTATCGTTTCATAAAAACATACATTCCATGGTTTCTTAGAAATAATTTCAAGAACAGCCTCACACCACTGAGACTGAACGAATCTGAGTGCGGCTTTCACAGACTCCCGTGGCTGGCCATGCAATTTCTAGCATGCCAACACTTTCTGGCACTGCAATCAAAGACACACTTGTCTAGGAGTGAGTGTGTTATTTCTCGTTTGTCTCTGTTTTGTGTTGACCCTTTGATGGACTGGAAGCTTGTCCAAGGTGTACTCCTTCCCTTTTCTGATAACAGCTGGGACTGGGTTCAGCAGACTGGTCTATGAGTGACTGCTTCATGACAATTGCTCACGAGACAAAAAGAAACAAAGGACAATGCTCACAAACTGTTTTATAATCTATGCTTACATGAAATAGCCTATGTTCACATATTGATTTAATTATGAAAATATGTACAAATACTTTGAAAACTAAATTTACTTGTATAATATGTTTATAAATTAATTTCCTTCGTAATGCTATAAG
>JBBDHI010000012.1:20654032-20672462 GCA_037177115.1 Craterocephalus stercusmuscarum | reverse complement strand
CATAGTTGTTTACTGCATTATTTCAATTTTATTGTCTAATAATTGAATTCTATCTCACCCAACCGTATTAATTGTCATTCTGTTCTATTCTGTTGTCATCTTCCATTTCATTCCGTCCAATTTATCTGTTTTTATAAGATTTTCTATCAGTTTATCTTATCCTGCTCTTTTGATTGGGTTGACTTCTTTTGTCGGATGTTTACTTTCATTCCAGTGAGATATGTTGGATTCTGGTCGTCATCTGATCATTAGTCATTTTCTATTACTTTCCATAGTTTATGCCATATTTCTTATTGTCTTATTTATACTTCTTTTTGTTTAGTTATTCTCATATCTTTCTTAAAAGCACTACATAATGTTTCCCCCCATTTTACATTTCTTATATTTGTTTCACTACATTTGCCATCGATATTCTTTTACTCTATGAAGGGTTAACGAAGTGTTTTATTATTTTTTATCATGACTTTCTTTTGGATCGCAATCATTCCCTTTTTACGTCTATTGCATTGTATTCTATGTGGTTGTGGTGTACTCGCAAACAAAAAAAGTAATGACTTTCTAATATTTTTTTTTTGTAAGCACCCATATTTACGGAGATCAGAACACATTTAGTGAAATGCAGCATGTCTGCTCCTACGTGCATTTTGAATGAGGCTAGTAGTGATATTTGCGTATAACAGAAGCACCGCCTCCCTCCCATTGGACAATGTGTACGTGAGGGCGTGGCAAGGAAAGATGAGAGTTGAAAATCCATGCCCTTACTGGGAAGACATGGAGCGCTATGGATACAGCCTACACGAGTGCAGTAGGTATCTCAACTAAAGACACAAATATTTCTCCTGTTTGTAAACAAACAATTTGAGAGACTGAGGCGAAAGAAAGGGTGGCCCGGTTGAGGATGGAGTGTGCATTTGACGCACAGAATCTGATCTCCATTTCTTTGAGGAAAATCCAAAGCTCCAGGACGCAGAGAGGAGGCATCAAGCTCCACAAGAACTTACTGGTAACATACGTTCTGAGAAACGCCAGGCAGTTCTACATGAGCAAAAACCTGTCGCAAGCACAGAGGACGCCTCCGTATGAGGGTGTAACGGCGGTCCGCGAACGGCAAGAATACCTCGAATTGACTGGGAGCTTCACGGAGTTGACTGATGACTTCTACTGCAACTTTACCGGGGTTGAGTCGGACACTTGGCACTGCGGAGCGCACCAGTCCAACAGCCAGCCTGCGGAGGTGGCGCACCAAGACGCATCTGCCTGCGCAATGGTTTCACTAAGTGACTCTGACCTCATGGAAGCCTGTTGGAGCTGTGCGGACAAATCTTCCTGGGAGTTACCTATCCCAAACACACAAGCCAACCAAAAGACTGTCCTGGACTTGGACACTCATGTGGTGACTACTGTCACAAACGGATACTTTCACTCAGACTGTTGCGCGCAGCCAAAACAGCCGCAGGGCGCGCAGTGCTACACTAAAAAGCGAAAGATTGACACAAGTTATTACATTGTTGATCCAGAGTTTTATTTGCCAGACTTTGGGCCGGTGCCGTGTAAAAGGATGAAGACTGATGATGACACACATTCAGACTCGGAGCAGCTGGACAGCACCAACATCTCTAACCTGATCTCGGTGTTGGGTTCAGGTGGACTATCCGAGTTTGTGAGTTGGCAACAGACGGACCTTGAGCAAATTTTCGCAGCTCAAACAATTTGTTTAAAACACACATTACTAACAGGCAGTGGTTGGACCAGAGCAATTGAAGCATTTTGATTTGTATGAGTGTATTTTCTTTGTATCGTTATATTTCCTTTGCTTTCAAATAAACCATGACACGAATGCAATTCTCACTCTCTTCTCTGTTATAGTAGAAGATTACTGAAACGTGGATTCATGGAACAACCATATCTATTTCTGATGACTTTTGCACATTAACTGTTCTCTTGCCAGTTAGTATAATTTCTGCACATACTTTAAAATTAAGTGTTTGTTCTTGTGATTCGTCTGGGGTACTGGAGTCTGTCTTTGGTTTGTATTTCCTGAGGAAATCAGTTCACGCTGTTTCTATGGGAAGATGTTAGACGAGCACCATCATGTGGCCAGTAAAGATCTGTACAGAGTCATGCACCAGCTCAACGCAGAATATAATTCTGTAATGTATTATTTATATCAGGGCCTGCTTTGATAAATCAATAAAAATTACAGAATTAAAAAAACACGGATGTATTGGATTCAAATGACAACTTCTGCGCATGAGAAATCGCCTGGATCACTATTTCTTCTTAACTTAGTTTATATTAGATATATAAATCATATTGTATCAGAGGTGACCTTGTTTTATTAATATTAGCCATTTGTCTTAGGTTTGTCATTATTTTACAATTATTAGGAATATAAGAATAAGCGTTATGTTAATGTTAATCATTAGTTTCCTTTATCCTGAAAAAGGAAATTATATAATATAATGAAATGAAAGGCCTTTATGCTCAGCTGTAATTTCTAACCTGCAGCCTAGTGTATACAAAACTCAACTTAAAAAACAAACAAACAAGGAGGGGAAAAAACCCAAACAAACAAACAGTAGGCTACTTTAAGAGAAGAGGTCTCACCTGTCTTTGCACGATGGGACCGAGGGGGGGCGGACAGCTGATAATACACGGTGTGCCTGTCCTTGAAACATGACAACCCGAGGGTTTCCCATCTATATTCCCGGGACAGTCGACGCCTTTAGCGCGTCTTTCTGACAAGATGTTGGGTTTTTTTGTCAGAGCCGCGGTAAGTTTATTTTTTTTGCAGTTGTATGAAATGCATAACAACAAACGCCGATATGTTTTGATGTTTACGGCGGCATCAAAACAGTAAAGAGGGTGGGGCGCTACAGGACAACATTGCGGGAGTAATAGGTCAAAACGAAATTCACTTATGTATCATGTCATTTTGTTGAAATATGCATCATTTGCAATGGTGTGACTCGATCCTAATGCTCCTTTGGTGCTTCCTTGGAGCGACATTTTGCGTAATGTTGGCTCAATAGAGCTACTAGCATTACTTAACGTTAGCTAAATGCGCATGCTGCTAAAAGGACATCGGAGGCAGCTATATATTTGTGGGTTCTGTCACAATAGACCCTGCCAATTAATTCTATCCATGCTTTGCTGTATGCTATGTGGTGGCAAAGAGTGACAAAATAATAACAACGCTGGGAGGCATAATGGTTTTATTACGATATTACAAACCGGAAGTCGTGTGTCGGATTCTCGTCAACTTTACAGAAGTGATTTTTAATCACCCCACTATGGATGAATTCTGTTTTAGTGTGAGCCAGTTTGGGTGTTTTCACTCTCATTTAATTAATCGTCATATTTAAAACTTATATGGTCCTCTCTGAATTTATTATCATGTCATTAAGCCATTAAATCAAGGATCAGCTGAATATTAAAACAAATTTGTGAACTAGAGGTCACAGATAGATTTGGTGCTTTCGTGTATGTTTGTTTTAGCTACCATTCCAAAAGTTCAGCTGTGTCAACCTTCTATTTATAAGCTGGCAAGATACCCTGGTACGTCCAAACAAATACTATAACTGCTTCATTAAGTTGCTCTGGGCTCAGTTTCCATCAACTAAATCATCTCACAGCAGAATATGTGCCTTTGTAAATAATTCAAGATGCTGTTCACAGCTCCGAGTCCAGTTCTTATTCCAGCTCAATCTCATTAAGTCATTCACTGTTCCAGACTTCAGTCAGGCACACTTAACAGCATGTTGACACCTGAGATCTACAGGGCCTGTCACATAGTTCGTCTTCCTGGTTGAACCAGAAGATCAAATATCAGCTGTTATGTACTTTTGTATGAACTGAGATGTTTATTGTTATATATCTAGATACTCTTCTAAGATTTTTAGTGCTGTTTCCTTTTCTCCGTATTATGTCTTTGTAATCTGTGACAAAAGCATGAAACTTATTTTAATGTCGTATACTGTAGCTGCGGCCAGGCATTGCGAGTCCATGTTGGTTGCTCAGGCCAGTAACGCAGATCCCAGAGAGATCCTTTGTGCATCAGGAGGGATTGCCCAAGCTACCTGTGCCACCCTTGAAGCAAACTTGTGAGCGCTACCTGGCCGCTCTGGAACCCATCGTCAGTGAGGAGGAGTTGGAGCACACTCGGCAGCTGGTAAAGGAGTTCCTCAAAGGTGGTGTGGGAGAAAGACTGCAGAAAGGATTGGAGAGACGAGCTCGGAAGACAGAAAACTGGGTATATATTTCACTTTGTTTCACTTTTGTATAACAGGATGGATATGCTGAGAGAAAATAATTTCTTCTACAGTACAAATGTTGAAAGAGTCTTCCATTGGCCACTCGGGTATATTTAGAGAGGCTTCATTTAGCTGCAGTCATTTAAGGAAGTTGATGTCCACATATTCTGATGCATGTTTATCAAATAAAATGTTCTCATCCATCACCTTGTGTTGCCTGACTCCTGGTCTGTTTATGTAGCTGTCAGAGTGGTGGATGCAAACAGCGTATCTAGACTGCCGCATGCCAGTGGCAGTTTACACCAGCCCTGGAGTCGTCCTGCCGCGCATGCACTTTCAAGATCGGCAAGGCCAGATGAGGTAAGAAAACCAGGGAGACTCTGTGAAACTAGTCACAATGTCTAACCTGCATCTTTTATCAATCACATCCCAGCAGTCAAAAGAATAATCAGTTCTTCTGATGTATGCAGATGTTGATTTCCTGGGAAGTTTTAGGCTGTAATTGTCCAATTATGAATACACTCATAAAACTGGTTGCTTAAGTGATTTACTTTGTGTGGAAGTACAGTATAAACAAGTTCATATTAAGCCGGAGTTTCAAGCTGACCTCTTCCAGAGTCTTCCCTCCACACAGTGGCTATTTAAAGCTCCATGGCTGCTCATACCATTGCTCAGCCACTTTTAACTACTGTGACACATGGAATATGCAGTGACCGTTGGGGGCCCCATGGAGACTTAATGCAGTTTAAAATTATAACAATGATCATTTAGATGTAGAAGATGTATTTCATGGTGACACTACTCCCTGAGTTGAATACAGTTGTTATGTTTTGTCATCTAAAATGACATTTCCTTGTGCCTCTAATATTAGTTTATAAACAGAATATAATTATGTCTGAGCTCATTTTTGAAGTATTTATCTAGAATAAATCTTGGAGTTTCCATATGCCTATATGTAACAGCTGGATGTTTATTCTGCAGGTTTGCTGCCAAACTAATTGCAGGAGTTTTGGACTTTAAAAGAATGGTGGACTCGTGAGTTTTCCTAAAATGAGTGCACACTTTGTTTTTTGTGACAGCAAGGTTATTATTACCTTAAATTTTGCTTCCTAAAACTCCATATTGATATTGTGGCAAACTTTTTTGTAGTGAAACCCTGCCTGTAGAGTATTTGAGTGGAAAGCCACTGTGTATGGACCAGTATTATCAGATCCTGTCCTCCTGTCGTGTTCCTGGACCCAAAAGAGATACTGTTGTCCATTATACAAGCGGGAAGACGTCTTCCACTCACATCACCGTGGTCCACAATTTTCAGGTAACAAACCTCACACTCCATCCCTTTCTTTGTGTACTTCTCAGTATTTCAGCATTTTAAAAAAAATAGTCTCATTGTAAAATAATTTGTGGAGTGGTGGAAGAATAGTGGATGTTTCTAAATGAACCTATCCTTTCTCCCCCAGTTTTTTGTTTTGGATGTGTACAACAGCGATGGGACTCCACTGACTGTGGATCAGATTTACATGCAGCTGGAGAAGATCTGGAATTCTTCTTTGCAGACGAATAAGGAACCGATCGGTATCCTCACATCACAGCACAGAAACACCTGGGGAAAAGCTTATAACAACCTAATAAAAGGTGAGCAGGGAATGGAAAACAAACCTCAGCATTGGCTAGATTTATCTTCTGTTTTGAAAATGCTGGAAGAAGATTTAACCTGCTTTTTATTTATACTTAGACAAGACAAACAAGGAATCAGTCCGTGCCATCCAGAAAAGCATCTTTACAGTTTGTTTGGATGCCCCGATGCCTCGGGTGTCCGATGAGTTGTATCAGAGCCGCGTGGCTGCCCAGATGCTCCATGGAGGAGGAGCACGCTGGAACAGCGGTAACCGCTGGTTTGATAAGACACTACAGGTCCGTTTGATGGAAGTTATGATGAGCAGGAGAATTTGAGAATTATTGAGAATTTGAATGTTCGTACAAATCATCCTCAGTTCATTGTTGGGGAAGACGGTACGTGTGGACTGGTGTATGAACATGCGCCTGCCGAGGGTCCACCCATTGTGTTTCTCATCGATTACGTTGTGAAATGCATGTAAGTTCCTTTCAGTTTGGTGACTGCTTTCCCTTTTGTAAATGAACTTAAAATAACAAAGAGACTTTTTTTTCTGTTTCCACAGGCAGAGGACTGAAATAGTTCGCTCTCCTATGGTTCCCTTGTCCATGCCACAGAAACTCAGATTTAACATCACACCTGAGATCAAGCGAGACATCGAGAAAGCCAAACAAAATATGAACATGTGGGTAAAATACCGCAGTTGTTGTTAATTTGCTGTCTTCGGTTACATTTTTGTTTAATGCCCTCCTCTTATTTCTTGTTGGTCGTTGTTAGAATGGTGCATGACCTGGACGTGAAGGTGCTTATGTTTTCTCAATTCGGAAAAAATGTGCCAAAGCAACATAAGCTAAGTCCAGATGCTTTTGTACAAATAGCCCTTCAGCTTGCCTACTTCAGGTAAGAATTCCCCAACAGCAGTGCATACTTATTCTACACCTAGATACTCAGTTTTGCAAATCTACTATGTGTGCTGTTTTTTTAATTCTAGGATGTACAACATGTGCTGCTCTACTTACGAGAGTGCATCACTGAGAATGTTTAAGTATGGACGAACAGATGCAATTCGTTCAACTACTGTAGACTCGCTTCAGTTTATACAAGCAATGCAAGACCCAGCAAAGCAGGTAACCATAAACCACTGCCGCTCCATGACAAATATCCTGTTTTCAACAAGTGCAGCGTTTTACTGAGTAGAAAATATTCCCAACAGAACACAGAGAGAGTGGCACTACTGCAGAAGGCTGTCCAGACACACAAGGAAAACACATACAATGTAAGATTTTCTGTAAAATCCTGTTTTCTTTTATTGATTATCTGATTAATGCCACTTCTACACATTCACTGTTTTCTTTTTTTTAGGCAATTCATGGCCAGGCTATAGACAGACACCTTCTTGGGCTGAAGATGCAGGGTATCGAGGACCTGACCTCTATGCCGGAGATATTCATGGATACTTCTTATGCAGTAGCTCACCACTTCAATCTCTCCACCAGCCAGGTCTATTAATATCTAATACAACAATCATCCATATCAGCTAAAAAATAATTGTTTATCAACATACTTCTATACTCCCTCCCATCTCTTTGTCCAGGTTGGTTCCAAGACAGACTGTGTGATGTGCTTTGGTCCAATGGTTCCAGATGGCTATGGAGTGTGCTACAATCCCATGGATGAGCACATTAACATTGCCATCACAGCTTTCAACAGCTGTGAAGAGACGAATGCTGCCAACTTTGCCCAGAATGTAGAGGATGCACTGCTGGACATGAGAGCTCTCCTGGACAACACAGCCACGGCGGGACAGTGAGCCCACTCAGGAGCCCGGCATGGCGGTCGTGTACGAGAGCTGAAACTGAATCAGGTTGTTGCCAGAACGGTTGGCAGGGCGCCACGCTGGCAGAGACGCACAATGTTTTAAGGGAAGACCTGCTACCAAAGGGTTTGTAGGAATTATCAATAATGTGACTGTGAATGTGCTTCCTTTCAGAGGGAAAAAAGATCTATATGGTGGAAATTAAATATTTTACAACATGACAATTAATTGTAGTAGTATAAATACTTAAGCGGCTTCTAATGGAGCCTTCTCTTGACTTAAAAGATTTTGAGTGCCTTGGTTTGTCTGGTACTTTATTTCAGGTCATTATAATAAGCACAGGTAGGTTTCCAAATAAAGTCAAATGTAAAGGCATAAGTTAATTGTTCTTACAAAAAATTTGGTGGTTGTAAACTAGTGAGATGCTACTCATATTAATCCAAACCTGCTCCTATTATTTCATATCTACTATCAAAGACGCACAAAGGAATATTCAGCTTTGAAGGTCCCTTCAGAATGCAGGTAGTCGCCATGAAATTCAACCTCGGCCATATTCCCTGAGGAGTGCCACAGAAACAGCTGCTGCCCGTGGAACACGTTGGTCTTTAAGACATCCATGTCCCGGATCTAAACAAGATAAAAAGGAACAACGCAGCATTTATTACACTTAAATGTCCTCCCAGCCGAGTGCGTGGAAAATTGCAACGCATTTTTGCACCATTATGTAAGTAGATTGGGAGTTGGTGGCGTTGAATACTAATCCTATGTGCAGCACTTGGATTCTGATCTTCACGGAGGGAGGGGCATTGATGAGCACCCGGCAGGTGTGGGTAATGTTCGACGTTGTTGGATTCTCAAAGATGCCGCTGGGAGCAAACAGCTGAACGTCACAACCTGGGGGGGGGGAATATTACATCAAAAAAATGAGAAATTAGAAATGTAGTTTCGCCGTATAACAGCATGCTGTGTTACAGTTAAGGCACTCCCGCTGGCTGCGAGGTGTGTAACAAAAAGGAGCAATGCCACATGAAGCTTTTATCATCATAATGCATAATCCTGTCCAGCAGAGTGAATGGATGGCCAAACAAGCTGTCTTACGATGATGGTGGCTCCTTTTCACGTTCTTCTGTGAACTGTAGGTGAACATTACTCCGTTTCCAGGTGTGAGCATATTTTGACGCACGAGCAGGACATTGGTTCTGGAGGTCAGCTCACTGCCGGCTAGCTGTGCACACTTCCTCACGAAAGCCAGGCGGTCAAAAAATGCCACATACTCCTCTGCAGGAACACACAAAGGTAGAGACATTTTTCGTTTCTTTTCGCTGCAGTGGTCTTTGAAGATATTGACATTTTATTTTGGTGTTAAGCGTACTTTTTCTGCAGTTCAAGGAGCTAGATATCACATTAATGTGGATGACCTCGTTGAGGGGTCGACCGATGGATACGGTGCAGTGGCTGGCTACATCGGTCAAATCCACTGTGCCTGACTCTTGTAAGAGTAGCTGTCCACATGCACCTAAAAAAGGCTAAGCACTGTTATTATAATCATGCTCTGTGTTCAGCTCTTCTCTTCTATTCCAAAGTAACTGAGGATACTAACTGGATTTAAGCGTTGGAGTGGTTGCGGTGGTCTGAGGAATGACGGTGGTCTCTGTCGGGCTCGGACCTTTATGGATCAGAATGGGAGATGGAGGAGGTTTCTCCGTGTGACTAACTTTTACAGTTGCAGTGGTGGTCTCGGAGGCCGTACCTCTGCAGCTGCTCATGTAGCAGCCCTGGATGGTGATTGGTTTGGGCATGTGCATGCAAAGCAAGGGGCTGAGGGGCTCTGATTTAGAGGGGCCCATGCAGGACACGGCTCTGGACTGGATGCCATATCCGCAGGGTACTGAGCACTGAGGGACATGGCATGGGAGGGTAAGGACAGGTTACAATGTCAGCCACCTCACGCACAAACAGACACTGACATGATAAGGAAGCAAAAAAGAAAACGGGGAAAACATAGCATAGCAAATATAGCATGTCCTTATAGAAGATCAAAAATGGTTGAACTTCCATCATATGGGTTGGCCATATGTTACATGGCCGATCAGCTCATTACATTTTTTTTAATCAATGATTTCTTTTAGAATTTGCTTTTATTATTTATATAAATTCATAGTCCAGTCCTAAGAGATGTACCTGGCTCCACGGTTTCACCTCCCACCTAAAGGTGCAGACTTGCACCAGGCAGGGAGCTGTGGTTGCTGGTTTGACAGCTGCATGGCAGCTTTCCTCCGGCACTACACTCTCCCTGCCGTGGATAAATTGGACACACGACACATTCCTCTGAGCTACACCCAGGTCACAGGACATGGAGCAGGGCGATGTCCCGAATACCTTCCATCTGGACAAGAGGGAATGGTGGTGAGATGATGTTTGCCTTAGCAAAAATGTAACTTAAATTTTTTTTTGTGTGTGTGATTTACCTTGCAGGGCAGCTGTGAGTATTACAAGAAACCACTGCTGTGGGTTTTGGAAAGTCACTGCAGTCAGAATCCTCCAGCACTTCCTCTTCCCCCTCTGCTTCTCCAGCACAGTATAGCACCCTATTAGCTACCCCTCCTCCACATGTTACACTGCAACCTCCTTGCTTAGAGCGCCACCTGCTTGTTCCAAAAGGAAAAGAAAAATGCAACCATCATTTCCAAACCTTTGTAGCAAACAGAATGGCCTTTCTTTCTAAACAGATACAGCATGCCACATATGCTTTAAAAAGAATGCAATAACTACACAAATACTGCATTTCTCATCCATTTAAACATGGTATCTCACATAGGAGGACATGGAGAAGTTCCACATATCTCAAACTGAGGATCAGGTTTAGTAGAAGCATCACAGTTAAAGTCTGGCACTCCCAGCCTCGTCTGGTGTTCCACACAAGAAAACCACACCTGCAGGGTCCCTGCAATGCATGAGCACTGGGCTTTGAGTCACTACACACACGAGGGAGAAGAATTGTTTCTCAGGTAAACGTACCATTTCCACAAGTCTTTGAACAATGGCTTAGAACAGGGCTCCACACATACACAGGAGTCTGTTTGGAGCGCGGCAACAAACCAGACTTTAAAATAGGCAGTTCCTGTCAAGAGACATGTTGTTCAGGTGTGCTTCTTGCATTTTTAAATATCCTCGATTTTAGTTACTTTTGCTTTACCTCCCCCTTAGATTCCCAACCGATGGGACAGACATCCACTACACATGGTACAGAATCAGCTGGTCGCATCTGCTTTGAGCAAAAGCTTTCATCGACTTCTACATCCTGGCCGTCTTCTTGCCGGACACATGACACGGCGCGCTTCGCTTCTCCCGGCCCACACACGGCAGAACAGTCCCCGGGCTCAGACACATACCACCTGTAATTGCATGAACTAGGGTTTTCATATGAATTTCAACTGTAAGTCCTCCATGTTGTGTGATCACAGGAGCGCATGCACTCTTGAATAATAACTAGATACCAGGATATGTGTTATACCTAGCAGGACAGTGTTGCAGGTTACACTTTTCAGAGGTGTGTGGAGCGGCATCATCGGAGCATTCAGAATCTGGAACCTGCATCACATCAGATCCATTTCTTTGAACACATCTTACAGGACGCATTTGCACTCCCCCACCACAAGAGGCACTACAAGCCCCAAACCTTCCTGCTTCCCACCTGCAAAATGATAAATTATTCATGTGTGCTCATTTGGGCTGTGTGTGCCAGTGTGAAGGAGGAAAAAAAATGTTGAGTGTGAACCTAACCTGGGGGGACAGGATGAGAGCTGACAGGCTGTGTGCATTTGTGTGGTTGGAGGAGGCGTTTTACAATGATGTTCCTTCAAATGTTTCTTGGTATTTTCATCTTTACAGACATAAATGTGCTTCTGCACACCTGAAAAGACAAAAAGTTATTTTCTATATCGTCGAACTCCATTATATATAAACAGTTTTCACTATAATGGGTATTCTTTGTCATACTTTTTATAACTCATCAAGAGGTTACCCACCTGATCCACAAGAGACAGAGCAAGGTGTTGTGAAAACAACCCATTTGCCTCTAGGTGTGGGGTTTGTCAAGTTGCTCTCTCTGGTAGGTACATAAAACTGGTAACTAATGTTTGGATTTGTTTGTTCTCCATACTCTTTTCCATATTTACGATAGATCTGCAATCAGAAGAATAATTATACTCCACATCTTGCAGATAGAGGTTACTCTCAGTCGAGTGTACGACCCCAGATCAGAGCCAGCCCATTTATCTGTACTGGTTACATGTAAACTCAACCACAGACACGTCTAATCTAAATGAGTGTTTTCCTCCTCCTGACCTGTATGTTTATCTCCTGTTGCAGTGGTCCAGGCACCATCACTTCTTCTTTCTCAGGTAAAAGATCAGGTGTCAGATGGAGGCGGTACTCAATGTGGTTTTCATCCAGCAGAGAGGGATGGATCATATTCAGTGCCATTTTACCCATTCCAGACACAATGTACTGTTTCCCAATAATCACAGCTGCAGATACAAAACAACCTCATCATTTCCCCACACCTTGTTTATGTGATATGGTGTTGATGTAGTTGTCTCATACAGAGATGCCACATACCCATATGAGTGAAAAGAGGTGCCCTGTTGACAATGTGAACTTGTGTGGCATTCACTGGCAATGTAAGAAAGGTGGTGTACTCTGAAACAGAAAGCCTGACTGGTAACTTTAAGCGGTTAATTGTTTGGTTATTTTTGCTGTAAATTACAGTTAATTTTTTTAAGTATGACTTTTAAAAAATATATCTTTTTTTTACCTCTGGCCTTGCCACCACTGTAGGAGTCAGACATCAAACTGCAGGTTGTTCCGTCACCACCGCACACCCCACAAACATCCTTTGCTTTTCCAGAGTGCAGTATACCATCACAGCCAAACAGCTGATCGGAAACCACATGACAAATATGGAGCATTAAAAAGCCAAGAAAGAGTATGACTAAATATTCCTTTCTGGCATATTTAGACCTCTTTACCTGGCATCTACCTTGCAGACAGGCAACCGTGGTGCCAAATGGAGATGAGTTGTCCGACTCACAGCGCGTCCCATCCACAAAGTGAGAGCCACGACTCACTATAAAGTTTTCTCCGTCAGACTGGCACATATATCTGCACTGCTCATCACCTGGACATGACCAAAAAAAAACCCATTAATTTCTCGCTCTATATATTTGGATAGGACATACAGTAAGTAGTAAGTTGATGAACATTAAATAAAATATTTATATAAATTTTTTTTATGTAAAATGAATATAAACATGATTGATTACTTGACAAAACCCATTTACCATCAGTATTTTTTTTAACGCTACCTTTTGTAAAGCCAAGAGCAGGAATCCATGTGTAGAAAGAGGCAGTGTTTGGTTGGAGGTAGAGGGGTTGGAGATCTGTTTGGGAACACTGCTCTGCCATGAAATCCCACTGCGTGTGTTTACAAGGCTACAGCAACATGGGTGGGATGAAAGAAGGCTTTTCTTTATTTATTTTCCTACCATTTGAGCCCAGAGCAGAGCTGTGAACTGAACGTCAGCTAACAATGCCCCTAGCTTAGTCTTACTTTTAAATGATTTCTTTGCCTTTATTGCTATCTTATTTGCTCTGGGCTTGAATTTTTGAGGATTCTAATGGAAACGCAGGCTTTGAGCGTCTCACAAAAGATCACAAGCAAGACTTTTGGGCATAATTATCCACTGAGTGAATGATATTGACATAGCAGTATGGAGGCCACTGTAAACATAACCAGAAAGAACTAACCTGCTGATTACAAAGTTCAGCCTGAATATCTGGACCCTCACAATCATTCCCTCCAAAGGCAGGTCTGAAAAATTCGACAGGACAATTGTCAGAAAATCTGGTTTTGTCAAGACGATTTTGATGCTTGTTTGATTCCTGTTACCTTGGATTGTTGCATTGACGTGTACGAAGAGTGACTCCACCACCACATGTCCGCGAGCAGGAGGAAAACTCGGACCAGCTCGACCAGGAGCCATGAACCACAACAGAGGTGCCAAGATCATGTGGGGAAACACAACGCCCCTTCAGACACCACTGCAACAACAAATGATAAACATGTTAGGCCTGAGAATTGTAATGACTCTAATGGGGAAATGGGGAAAAAATGGGCACTGAAAGTACTACCTGATTAGGAGCACACTCTGTCCCGTCCAGCAGTGGAACCAGGAGACGTTTGCAGGAACTGTCATCATCGGGATTAATGTGACACGACAGAACACGACAAGCTGGCTAAAAGGAAAAGACACTAATATAGTGAACATGAATGATCATGAAGAATTTGAGGTATATCATTGTTTTATAATATGCCCCCTGGTATAATCAATGAGGTATTACAGGTAACATACTAGATCAGGATTAGTGAAGGAGCAGGCTCTTGCATTGCTGCCAAAGGCTATACGACATTGGTCATCAACACCGTAGTACAGCCCAGGCTTCCAGTCCTGTAGGGAGCCTCCGAGAGCTGGCAAATCTCCTACACATTCTGCTTTCCCTTCACTAGGAACACCAACGCATACAACATCTCAGTTCCAGCTCCCGTTGGAATATCACAATGAAAGATTCAAAGTTTAAAAAGCTCTTTGAATTAAATGCCAAAATATCAAATGGTTCTGATAGCAGAAAAATATTAAATTGTGAATGAAATATTCCTTCAACAGCCCCAGGTTGCATGATTAATGAAAGACATGTTCATGCACAGTTGCTCGGAGCAGGTTGGCCCACCTGAAGAATGTGAGGAGCTGCTGTCTGCTGCAGGGGGACCAAGTCAGATCCACACTGTTGTAGCCTCCATCAGCAGCCATCATGAAACCACTCCTGCTGCAGCTGTTTCCAATGCCATCGTGGTTGATTCCGAAACTGGATGCATAGAAAATCAACTTTTGAAATATTTTAAAGTTGCCATATTGCAGTATAAATTAATTTCTGCACTTTTAATATATAGATTTTTCTACTTTTAATACATTTCCAACTAGCTAGACTATTATTTGCCAATGATTAAAAAAAAGAAGAAAAAGACAGGTAAATATGCTTGACCTGGCTGCACTTTTCAAAGCAAGAGTTTGGAGCATTTTAATCTTAACATAAAATTGTATCCATTCCTGTCAAAATGTTGCATACTGTCCAAGTAAAGAGCACTAAGTAATAAAAGTAAAAGTGTACCAACTGAACACCTTAACTCAGTGGACCCCAGAGGGGGGCCCAGAATTGTGTTAGTGGGGGCACGGGAAGGTTTAATAAAACTTGACGTTTTTGCACTGCTAGTAAATCATGAACACATTTTTTAAATGTACTGATGAGCAAAACAATTTTGAATCAACAAGAGAGATTTCAGCTACCGTCAGTCACATTTTACCTGTGGCCAATTTCATGAGCAATGGTGATCCCCAGATCAAATCCGGTGTCCTCTGTTATCACGCAGCTCCATTCACTAGAACAGGCCCCACCCAGCTGTGCGACCCCCCTCACCTGTTTGTTCCCATCAGGCAACTCCAGGTCATACCTAAATTGTGACGACAGATAAAACTAGTTTCTCTATAGATTAAATATGATGCATCTACTAAGTGTGCCGTTAGCTGAATGCAGCTAAGATACCTTGTAATATACAGCAGGAGATCAGCGTGTAGCGGATCTGTGTCATTAGACGGGTTGATCCTTCTTGCCCAGTCACATACACTTTTGAGAGAAGAGGTGATGTTGGTAGACATTTGGATCTCTGGCTGGAAGGGGTAACAGGAGAAGTAAGGCACCAATAATGACACCAAAATAAGCTGAATTCAAGTCTGGATCCCAGCAGTCCTGGATGTATGTTTCAGCACACACAAATCTAGTTACAACTCAGGCTTAAACATTATAAATTGAGACTGAGTTGTAACAGAGGGCCACTTACCTCTGGTTCTGACAGGATGATCATGCGGACCAGGTGCACCCTCATGTTGGCACCCAGGGTCATGTCTCTCAGCAGCTCAGAGGCCTGGGTGGAAATTGGAATTTAAATCAGATTATTATATCTCATCCCGCTCTGAGAGTGTAATTGGACTAAAGTACAGCAGTGCACTCCGGGGCTGGTTAAGAGAATATTTCAGCATGAATTAAACAACATCTAAACACATTTTCCCCTCTAATGTGGTGTTTTTTTCTAGTTTTGTTTTTAGTCTTTCATTATTCATTGATCACTCCTTATAGCAGCACAACAGCATCCACACAAAGTTTCTTCCAGATTCTCATTCACTGCTTTTAAGATTCCTTAGAATCGCAAGCTTTGACGGTTAGTTTGTTCTCAGACTTACAATATTGAGGTTGGTGAGGATGTATCGTTCTGTATCTTGCCTGTGGACCTGCTGGACATCAGGCCCTACCACCACCAGCAGTTCGAGATGGGTGATATCAGGCATGAGAGCTAAACGCCGTGGACGGCTGCTTGCTGTGAATGGGAAGAATCCGCACTTTAAACACTCAACAAGAACCTTCTTATGAGGCAAGGCACGTTTTTTTTGTATAGTACAGTTCAATGACAGGGGGATTCAAGAGGAAGAGTCCTACAACTATCAGAACAATATACCATGTGTTATTATACCATGATACAGGGAAGACAGCCCTGACTAAGTGATGTTGCCAACGACACATACCTGAAGGGTCTGAAGAGGCCCCTGAAAATACGTCTCTTGGGCTGGTGGAAAGATTAAAAAACCTCTGGAGAAAACAAAGAGCTTGAATTACTACATTTGAATCCTTTTTAACTCTATAAAGCCAAACCTATCATATTTGATACATATGTTTCTGATACATTTTGTATGGTCAAAGATGATGCTCAAAACTCTGCAGAATACAATATGAAACTTGTCTTCTGCCCCCTAATGGATGCCAGGAAGCAGAAGACTGCACTATATTAATTTTGTCTTGTTACATGGTAATGAATGGTAGATATAACCCCTGCAAAAAAATGTTTTCTTACACATTTTGCTAAAGGGCTAAATTAGTACTTCAGATTTTAAAAATTAGACTTTTTTCTTTTCTTTATTAACTGTAATGTGATTCCAGTAAAATATAGTTATGATCTGTTGTACAAGTTAAGGTTTTTTCTCAGGATGATGAGCTGAAAGCGGAAGAGTTCAATGCACTTTGCTGAAGTACTGAGCAGTGCAGTCACTCACCGCAGAGCTCTTGTTCACCTTCAGCTTTCCATCTTCCGTTGGGGATCCCATTAGAGCACTGAAGCCAGGCCATAGGAGCAGCAGACAAACCTGAGTTATAAAAAACATGTTTCCCCACTTCTATAGTGTCTCCCTGCTCTGCTTTAACACCGGGACGATGTGTAACCATCCAGCTCATACGGAACAGAGCCCAGCCAAAAGTGCATCAGCAGCGCGTGTTTATGTAAACAGTAGGGACAAAGTTGATATGCGTCACATGTTTTTTCATCTAATCTGGGACAGAGAGATCGCCCCTCATTGGCTGGCTTTTTTCAGTCCATACTATGACTAATATGCGTATTTTCTCTCCCGTCGTCACAGGAAAATTAAAATACTTATATCCATGATCCATGACGACTTTTTGCAATTGAAATGTTTTGATGATGAGATGAAAATCAGTTTTGGTGGCTGTCATGTTTTATTCTGTAACCAAATGCCATCTTTTAACTCCCCCATGTTTAAATTCAGCCTGCAATTACTGCTAGATTAACCAGTCTGCATTCATCCTGAATATTCCGGAGCAGCGGTACCTGCTGCAGCCATCAGAGGGCAGACACGATCTACTGGATGAACAAAATGACAGGAAGCAGAGGAACACAAGTAGAGTCCTCCAGAAGAATGTAAGGGATTTACATCCCTATACTCATGAGAGGAATAAAACTTTTAGCGGGGCAGTATATTCACAGTGGAAACAATAAAACCCAAACTAAGCTATAACTGACAAACACCCTGACAAACATAGCTATAATTATTTTCTTTTGTGGTTTAAATACATCACTTGTTTGGAAAATGAAAAAAGAAAAAGAAATGCAATAGTAGGTATGAAATACATCAAACTGATCGAACAGTCACCTGATTTCATCCCTCCTTTGACTCAAATTCTAACTCCTGCTACCCAATAGGCCTAAAGACAACCAGTTCCTCCTGCTATATAAAAATCACACAGACATTTAAAAATAAGCTAAATATATCCCAATGAACTTACAAATATTTTCACCATCCAGCCTGACCCCTTAGCTCCCTCTATTCCTGCTCTACTCCATTCCCTTCTTTGTAGGGGGGTGGGGGATAGTTTATCTCCATGACTAGAGGATTCAAACCCCATCTGCCATTAGTCTGCCAGATATCTGTGTGTTGTCACTCTGAATTAACAGCTGGTTGTCACAGACATTACACCAGCATTGCTGCTCCATTAAAATCTCAGCGCCACGCTGGATTTACCAAGCAAAACGGGCTGCGATTAGTGTTGTTGGATTCCCATACCCATGTGTGTTCACTCAGAGAAGGGCAGGGATTGTATATTTATGATATTCTAAATTATATATAACAAGCCATATGGGATACTCAAGTGGGTACACTAGATGATGCCTCAGGAAAATGCTGTTGTTTTAGCAGTTTCTGAAAAGAGGAACAAGCTATTTGTGCTGTTAAGTTTAACGCAGAAACCAGATTATCTCCATTAGCCTCCGTAACATTTCACAGCCCCGTT
>JBBDHI010000012.1:20608339-20619027 GCA_037177115.1 Craterocephalus stercusmuscarum | reverse complement strand
ATAAATAATAGTTGAAATAATAGTTTTGAAAAGCAGCAGTCCAACAAGAGCAAACATCAGTTGATGAGAGGAGGCAGGATCTAAGGGGCAAATCCAAAACTTGTATCAATATAGTGAGAATAACAATGGTAACGTAAAGCCTATTATTTTGAAATTCATTGCCTTAATTTGCTTTAAGTCATGTCTCACTCATACCACTGAGGAAATGAATACGTTAGAGGCATGATGGGTTTTTGGGGATGGCATCTTTCTTCATACAAAGAACTTTAGCGCCTCAGTCTATATTTACATAAACATTACCATATATACAATACGTTTTTTGTCTTTTTTTTTCCTTTAGGCAAATTGAGTCATTTTCTGTTTGGTCTTTTCTTACAACACGCTCTAAAGTCTGTCATAATTTGTGCCGCAATCAAGCTTAGATTAACCTGAATAGGGAGGAAGTAGCCATGGCAACTTTACCATGATACTCAATGACTAGGAGAAATCACTCAGTGTTTTATTGTACCCAGGTAATCTATTTAAAACCTGAAGCTGTTCAGTGCTTCATCATATCATGAGATGAGAATCTAGGAGCGAATGTGCATTTGGGCTGAATCAGTGCCAGCATGATTTATTCACCCTGAATGCAAAGCGGGAACCTTATTTGATGTTACCACAACATGCAACAACATCGTCTGACACAAACATCATAACTAATAAATGAAATGGCTTTTATTCCCAATACATTGGTTATGAAAATGTATAGAATCGATTTAGCAGCTCCATTAAAATTTGTGACTCCATCCTTTCCATTAAGACTAAAAAGACAAAAACAACAGAAAACAGAACCTGCATATTACTTTTAAGGTCAACAAATTGCATGTTTCCGAACTGAAGCGAATCTCTTCCTTGCTTTTCCTCCCTAACATCTTCAGAGTGCTGCTCTCAAGGCAAGCAAATTTATTTTCTTCTCAGATAAAAATGAATCTGTAAAAGTAATTCCACGTTCAAAGCAAGTGCTTGCGCAGCAGGCTGCGTTCTTGTGTGTGGATATTGCAGATAGAGAGCGATGCGAGGGGTGGACTGTAATTACATTAGACATCAAAGGCTCACTTGTAAACCTCAAACTAAGCTTAGCGTAACTGCCATGCTGTGTGGTTAGTTTTTACAGTATATTCTGCTCTTCCGACATGGCTCTTCCAGGGGAGGCAGCCTCTGTCCAGGGATGGCTCATCTCTTCAGCCTAACTCGGATGGATACCTCCACATCCTCCATCCCACTAGTGATGACGCGGGCATCTATCTCTGCACGGCCACTAGTCCCGTGGGCTACGCTAGCCGAGAGGTCCAGCTCAGTGTTAATAGTAAGTCAGTGAACTGACGACAGGTTCTAAACATGGCCGTTTCTAAAGAAACCCTACGTCTACAAATGCCATTCATCATCTATTTGTTTTTTAAAGCATGCATTTTTGTGTGTGTGTGTGTGTTTTTAACAACTTCTTTGTCTCCTTTCAAGCCATGCCAAAGATAATGGGCGTGAGCGGCCAAGAAAACACAGTAAGCATGGCTGCAGAGGTTGGGACAGAGGTTGTTCTTCCCTGTGAGGCCCAGGGAAATCCTTCCCCACTAGTAACATGGAGCCGAAATGGGTATCCCATCCCCCCCGTAACAGCTGGGTAAGAGGAAGGCTTAGCTTACTCTGGCAACCGAAATGCTGTGAAATTAAACATCATGCGACTAATGACCAAAGTTTTTCTATGACCATAGTGCTGACTAAGCCAGTATCCCACTCAGGTTTTTACAACAGAATCTGGCTGAGGCCGGCTCTGCTGCTTACGTTTGGACTTAATTTGGTGATGCCCTTTGAAGGGTCGCTAGGCAGATCCAAACCTCGCCCTCCAGCTTAACTGAGGCGGAACATCTGGTCCGGCATGGTGTGCCTCCATACTTTCATGTGTGGTCAGTCTAAGTGCAGACAGGCTGGCTGACACATAGACATAGATACATATCAGGTAGATGACAGACAAATGGATGGCCAGACACCAGACGGACTGGTTTACGGTAGATAAGAGAAACGACAGGCGAGTTGAAAGCTACGCTGACTCAGATGCTGGATGACTTGCGTGGGGCCAGAAATAAGGAAAGAGTGTGGGTGGAGAGGAGGATGCCGGGAAGAGGGGAGGAATATGAACTGACAGAGAAAGAGATACAAGCCGTGTCTGCCTGATGTTCGGATTCCCTGGAGTGTTACAGCAGTAAAACAACATGCTGAGGCTTTACTATTCCTTTCTGATGAGAATAACACATCCCTGCGAACAACCCCCACATCCCATGCTTTTCTTATGCTGGGACCAGTGGAAACAGGGCATGTAAAACGAGATTCCTTCTCTCCGGCTACACTTTGTGGGTCAGAGGAAATGACCAGGGGGTGCTGATTGGTGAAATAATTCCCAACAGTTGGTGGTAGATTTCTCTCGCGGCCATGTATTCAGCTTTGCCAGACGAGGGTTAGTGAAGACACACAGACATTCAACACTAGGTCAGTGGATGTGTTCGTTCTCTACCTGATCCTGATGAGACCAATTTGTCTCAGTTAGTCTTTGTGCCAGACTGTGTACACAGATGACTTGACACTAGTGTGGGGAGTGATGGATGAGAGCGAGGGGCGGTTTGAGTCTTGTGTGTCTGAGTGCTGCTGAGCAGCAGTGCTGCAGTCTGAGCACCGACTGACCGGTGCAAAGGCAGTCATTTGGCTTTAACGTCGGATGCTGCCGTCTCTCCTACGGCTCTTTAAGGGGGCGAGGAGTGATATTGCACCATATGGGGAGCAGAAATAGAGACTTCTTTGTGCTCTCAGGCCCGTTTCCACTTACATGAATATGTTATTGTTATAATTCAGCTGCCTAGCAGACACTTATCTAAGATAAACCACAGAGGTGTGTTTACTCTCCTGTATATAATGCCTTTATACAACTGCATAGCTCTGGTGGAGTTCACGTTATCTCATCTTCGGTTAAAATGGCTGACCTACATGTAAGTTCTTTCACCTACATTTTATGGCTGCCCTTGTTCTTGCCACAAAGCATGCTTTTTGGGTAGAGTTTAGTGTATGTGATTGCCACCATCTGTCCACTTGTTTGTCTGTGACAAACATCCATAAAACAAACGGCTGGTTCTTCATAAACTTTGCTTTCCACACGGTTGTTTTCGGCAGGACAAAACATTGATAATGGAGACCAGTACTACCTTTTTGATTTTCAGATTGTCTCTATTTCCCGACCCCTTGGTGATAAACATAAAGTGGTTTCTGAACAAGTTTCTGTTCCCAACAGGATGCTGATTGATCTTTTCCAGTCATTGACCTTTCCCATTGTGATATCATCAGATCACTTTTAAGCACTTCAAATATAATACAATACTGGAATAAAAACCAGACGATCTTCTGAGACATTTTACTGTTCATGTGCTCAGAGAAATCCTAATTGTAAATAGTGGAAAATACAGCTTTTAAAAAAGAGAAAATACTCTCAGATAAGTTGGCTTTAGATACACAATGATTAAATTTGTTTTCTATGTTTTTTTGCTTATGTCACTCTTTAGGTTCACAGTTTTGCCCTCAGGCTCTCTGAGGATCACTGATGTGCGCTTGATTGATAGTAAGCTGTACACCTGCACTGCAGAAAACCCAGCAGGCAATGTCTCTCTAAGCTACAATTTACACATTCAAGGTAACTGTGTGGTTTCATTTGTAAGTTGAACTTCTTAGGAGGCTTTCAGTAATCCCCCCCCCCCCCCGACCCCCACCCCTAAAATTATGACTCACTTATGCACTTTATATGAATACATTAGTCCAGCTAAATAAATAGGGTTGCAACAGGATGAACTAATCCTTTCTGTTTTCAGTCAAGCCCAGGATTCAACCTGCACCCTCCTTACTAAAAGCCCTGCTTGGCCAAACGGTGACTCTGCCTTGTGTGGTCCAGGGTGAGCCGAGCCCTGAGATCAGTTGGTTTCGTGATGGAAAGCCTGTTGGTTTAAAGAATGTTGCGCCCCTGCGGATCCAGAGGGTCAGCCTTGCTGACCAGGGCACCTACCGGTGTGTGGCCAAAAATAATGCTGGACAGGGAATCTTGGAAATCAAGCTTGAAATTCTTGGTAAATATTACAAGTTTAAGTCTTCATACCCTGTTTGAGATACAAAAGATGGCACTGTAAATCCTGTTTTAACTACAGTATATAGACGGTTTAGTTCTTAGTTTAAGCTGTCTCTGCTTTTTGAAGTCTGCTCATTTTGAATTGAGTTAGTTTTGTATGCTGCAGGGAGAAAAGTGACCTGTTACAAGGGAGGTGGTCTCTATGTTCAAGTACTCTCCCTGAAAGGCACAATTAAGGGCAGAGTCTGCCATAAATGTGATCTGATGTATTTTATAACTGAAATGAAGCACATTTTCTGGTCAGCTTTGGATGGAAGAAGAGCGACCAGATATGGTTCTGACTCAAAGATGTGCAGGGAAAGCATTTTTGAACCCATTAAATTTGAATAACCCCTATGAGAGAAGATAAGTGGTATCCTAATCTGTCCTTTCAAGCTCAATCAGCTTGCACAAGTTTAAAGAGGTTGCAGTATAAATCCTTGTCATTAGACATGGGGAGCCACAGGGACATACTCTAGCCCATTACTAGTTGCATAATACATAAATAATATATAAAATACATCGTTATGGGTAACTCACCTTTTATTTTAACACGTCCCTCCTTCCTCTCCACCTCAGACTCCTGTATACGCCTTTAGCCTTGCTTTGATTCTTAAAACATGCCAGCTTATGTGTTTGCATGAATTTGGGAAAAACTAGAATTTTGCTTTTAAATGGAATTTGCTGATAAAGTTGTTCAAACCAGTTTTTTAAATTTTCCATGACGATAGCTGATTGCTTTTGATTTGTATGTCCTTTATTTTTTACTCTTCATTTTCTTTAAACACCCATTATGATTACATGTATTGATTCTTTTTGTCAATTAATGGCAGTAGAGGGTTGCTCTGCCTGAGAAGTTACAATTACTATTCGGAGGTATGGTTTCTGATATTGTGGTGGTTGACGACCACCAAGTACCTGTGAGATTTCTCAAATGTCACAAATACCAAAGCATCTCAGATGATTTGAAGGCTGGTTCTTGCTGACTTATTCCCATCCGCTGAAACAGACTAACAAGAAGGACACATTTAACTTATGAACTTTGAACTAACATTTAACATGTCTTGTTCTACTCTTAGAGGCGCCACACTTTGCAGAACCTGGAGATACCATCATGGAGAAATTAGCGAACAGCAAGGTCATCATCCCCTGCCGTGCTGAAGGTATGACATGATTCATAGATGAGTCAACCTGAAAAGGTGCAATTAACAGGGTGTGAGTGAATATTTTAGAGCCTGCATTGACACCTCAGCTTTTATGGATGTTTTGAGGATGAACCTCCCAACCCCTGTCCCCGAAAAGAACAAAAAATGTTTAAATATCTGATCTCTGAGGGTGTTTTTGCTACATCATTTAAATGTACACTGTCATGGTCTTGCATGGTGACAGTTGTCCTGTTTTTTTTCTTTTTTCTTTTAAAGCTGCAGCTTCTTTTTGTTGCAACTGTCAGCATATTCCAGCATCCCTCTTGTAACATTGTAGCCTTCATCCACAGACACACAGCAACACTAACTGTGTCTGTGGATGCACTGACAGGTACTTAATCTCTGACAGTAGCTGCACGCAGGTATTGTTTGTGTGGAGCTGTGCCATGGAAACCAGTATGATGAGAGAAGGTGAGGATTGGATCTAATGTGGAGCAACAGCTGGAACATAGGTCTCCCTGCTGCCTCAGTGAGCCACATCTGCTTTCCTCAGCGTCATGGCCTGCTGGGAGAGGAATCCTAATTACAGGCTGCTTCTGGCAGATAAAGGACAGAGATGTCTGAGCTCCACTGTAAAGCAGAGGAAGAGGAGGATGAAGACACACAAGCCCTCCTTGTAGCCAGACCATGCAGGCAGATAGACCGCACCATGCATCAGACAGACATTCTTGACACTCTTGACACTGTAAAGGAAGAAAGCAGCAGGAGACGAGAATCCTTTCTCTGTTCTCTTGACATCTATCTGCATGTGCAGGCATGTCTTTGCCAGAAGTGTGTTGTTAATTCACCAATAAGCATATATTATTTGATAGAAGTAATTATTTGAGAAACACATGGAAGTGATAATCGCTTACTCTTGGCCTAAGTAAAAAAAAAAGTCCTTAATGAGATTCTGTTTGCATCTAAAACAGAACATCTGCATGCATTTCCTCACAGAAATGAGATAATAAATTTGCTTCAGAGCCCTTTAACTGTAAACATGTGTTCAAAGAAGCAACACGTAATAGCGTCACCTATGCCTGCCCCGGTCTCCCGTGGTTAGCATCCCATGGACTAAGAAATGAGTTGCTTTTTGAGTTCCCATCTCATCCGCACTGTCTGTAGCAGCTCTTTGGGCTACAGATGTGCGTCTTCCTCCGGCATGCTGCTTAGTCAGAGTGACTCACATGTTGTGTTGGGTGCAAAGTCTTTCACATTTTCCCCATTCCACCTTCCTCCTGTTGACCATGTCCAACTCTTTTCCGCCCAGTAATCCTCAGAAGACATCTGTTTTAGGCTTTAGTGTGGAGGCACCAGTGCCTTTGAACTGCCTGTTCGACCGATCCTATTCTTAAAGCTCAACACTCTCATTTTGGTGTTTAGTGATAAATCTTAAATCATCTGTGTCTTAAATATTACATCTCATATAGCTTCAGTATACTGCGTTGTCTTTTTTTATGTGACTCTGACCTTGAATATGCCTGCAGGCTACAAGGACATCATTTTGGCTCAGTCTTCCCTGCTGTCCCTGCCGATAACTAAAGAGCTGGCATTTTCTAGTCTGGGCTGCTTGCCCAGTTAGTTCTCCAGCAGAGAAGCTGGGAGATGAAAGTAACTTTTCTTTTTGTCAGACGTGACAAGCAAAGCTCATACTCTCCTAACAAAGAATCCTTTTTTTCTCGTCCCTACATCTGCAGGTTCACCTCGTCCCAAAGTACGCTGGTTCAAAAATGGCCTGGAGATATCCCCCGAACAATCCGAGTTTTCTGTGGCGAGGGATGGAGCTCTTGTAATTAGCACAGCATCTGCCAGCCACAGTGGGGACTTTAAGTGTGTGGCAACCAATGACGCGGGCTCTGTAGAGAGAAAGACTAGGCTTAAAGTAAATGGTGAGGATTTATTGACAGCTATACAGCTACTTCTTGCTCTATTAATGAGTCAAATTATGCATGGTAACACAAATCCCTTTCCTTTTGAACTTTCTAGTTCCTCCAGAGATTCAGGATGACGGCCAGCAGCAGAACCTCACCGTCACCCTGAAGCAGCCTCTCACTCTGGGATGCGATGCCTTTGGAATCCCTTCTCCATCAATAACCTGGACTAAAGATGGTCACCCTGTGAGTGTCACCTGTGTCATTTCGACCTCTAGCCGTACAATGCCACCAAGTGGCTTTTATTTAGAACAGAAAAAAACTAGACAACAAAAGCGAAGATTTATTGAGCTGGTCATGTTGTGTCCAGGTGGACAGCCCTGGGGTGTATCTTCAGAATGGCAACAGGCTCCTCAGAATCTACAGAGTTCAGCCTGAACATGCAGGACAGTTTGCCTGCGCAGCTGAAAACTCAGCTGGAGAGGCTCGGAGAGAATTTAACATAGTGGTGCAAGGTGAGCTCATAAACACACTTCAGAAATATGAAAACGGCTTGATATAACATTGCTATAAACATGCTAAGGAGCCCATAAAATCTTTTATGGTAATTAACGATTAATCCTTCAGCATTTTAAGTGATTTTCCAGTCTAATTAGTGGACATTTGATGGTTTTCCCAGCTCCACCAGTCATCTCAGGAACATCTCGACTGCAGGAGATAACTGCCGTACAGGGCCAGGAAGTGGAGTTCCAGTGTCAAGTTAGTGGAAGACCAGTGCCCAGAGTGGAATGGAGTCACGATGGAGAGTAGGACACATTACTGATGTGACTTACAACACACCAGCAAAAACAACCACTGAGTTTCTGTATTGATCAAATCATCCATTCATCCCTCTCTTTCTAGGGTTCTTTCCCGTAACGGAGACCCTCATGTGGAGTTTCTGGAAGATGGTCAGGTGTTGAAGGTGAAGTCAGTAAAACTGAGGGACCAGGGGCTTTACCGGTGTCTGGCCAGGAACAGCGCAGGAACTCAGATGCGCCAGTTCAAGCTGACAGTACAAGGTGCCAACATTCTGCCAGCTAAAGCACATCCAATGAACTCCCAGCTGCTGAGGCTGAAATTAGTCTTATAGGTTTTTTATTTATTGAACAATATAAAAAGCAATCAAACTAAGAGGCAGAAAAGTAACAGACGCTGATTTTTTTTCTCTTCCCTGCCGTTATACTCAGAATATATTTAAATCCCTTAGCCTCAGGCCCGGGGGATTTCCATCACCTCCACTAAGAGCCTATAATATGCTCTTTGCTATATGCTCTATTCTTGCATTTTCTTGCATTCCAATATATTACTGTTTTACAGGGTCTTCTGCAGAAAACAGGCCACTCCATTGCTACAGGCTGTTGAATATTAAGTTCCTTCCCTTTTTCTCCAGCTCCCCCTACCATCAAGGGGGTGAATGACACCTCAGAGGTGTCAGTGGTCCTTGGATTCCCCACAGTCCTCTCTTGTGATGCTGAGGGCTCCCCCACACCCAGTATCACATGGCTAAAGGACAATCAGCCCATCGTGTCCACTCCTCAGATGACATACACCCGGGCTGGGCAGGCTCTGCGACTGGGCTCTGCACAGGGAGACAGTAGCGGCCTCTACACCTGCAGAGCCACAAATCCAGCTGGCACGGCAATCAGGCGCTATTCTCTCAGCGTTCTGGGTTAGTCGCATCTCTGTCATTGACAGGTAATCACGCTAAAGGAAAAATGTTTTAATATTTGCTGCTTTCTTTTTCTGATCAGTCCCACCACAGATAGAAGGGGACTCTTCATTCGTCACGCTTGCAGGTCAGGAACAGAAAGTGAGGATAAATGGAAGTCTGACTCTCTCTTGTTTGGCCAAAGGTTTCCCTGAGCCCAAAGTTAACTGGTTCAAAGATGGGCAGGTTGGTGTGTCATCCTTATAATTAGTTCATACTTCAGCTGTGATTTTCCATGAAACAAAGTTTAAACTTTATCAGCCTCTGCTGGCAGCTTGTATGAATTACAACATTCTTAGTTTTGCATCTCTTCGCTACTTGAGTGAGCAAGTTAATTATAGCAGAGAAATACCCAGGAGAACCCAGCTATCAAACATCATGACCGTGACACTGAGATAGCTTTTTTTTCTAACCTGCAGCTTGATATATTGATTATCAGCATGCAAGTGTCCTGCTTAGTTGTGATAATTAAGTTGATCTGAGGCTGACGTAAGGTCAAGTTATTTTGCTTAGTTTTTAAAATCTGTGATATTTCTGTGTACTTAGTTGCTGAATGGAAACTACCATGCTGGCATTCAGGAGAGGGGCCATTTCCTCCACATAGAAAATGCTATGCTGTCCCATGAAGGGCAGTACACCTGTGTGGTCACCAACTCTGCAGGAGAGGCCACAAGAGACTTTCATATCAAAATTCAAGGTGTGTTGAATCATTTCTTACTGCCATACTCAGATTCAAGTTAAAATATCCTTTTAATATCAAAACGTTTTTATTCTATCCCTTCTTTTAGTTCAAATCTTTCCGAATTAGTAGGAAATAACGCAATTGCACTTGTCTTTTTCTTGCTAGTTCCTCCAATCTTCCAACGGGTGACTAACAGGGAAGCAGCATGGGGTCTGGGACATGAGGGGGATGAAAACAAAGAGAACATGGTAGAAAAGCGAGAGGTCGTCCTGGGGCATTCGGTCAGCCTGTCCTGTGAGAGTAATGCCATTCCCCCTCCCAAACTCAGCTGGTACAAGGATGGTCAAAAACTCAACTCTGCTGATGGAGTGGTGCTCCTTCCAGGTTAGAAAAAACACTTGGACGAGGTGCACGGTTGCTTTGTGTGAAAAAGGCCTCATAATTCTTAATGAAGCTGCTTTTATATGTTTGGTTTTATTCTGTTAGGTGGACAGGTGCTCCAGATCTCCAGAGTACAACAGGAGGATGCTGGGAAGTATACATGCCAGGCTGTTAATGAGGCAGGGGAGGACCACATGCATTTTGAACTGGAGATCCTTAGTGAGCAAGCACTTGTTTATATAAATTTGTAAATTATAATAAAAAATGCATATTTTAAATAAATAATACATGATGATTAATGTAGTTTTCCCTGTCCTTAGTCCCTCCGGTTATTATGGGAGCATCGGAAGAGTTTATGGAAGAAATGGGAGCTGTGGTCAACAGCACTGTGATTCTGCACTGTAAAGTGACCGGATACCCGTCTCCTGTTGTCTCCTGGTTGAGAGACGGGCAGCCGGTGCGCACAGATTCGCAGCATCACATCAGTAAGGACGGGACACAACTCCAGGTCAGTTGTTACACACACTAATACTTTTCCCTGAAAGTATCCAGATCCAACAGAGACATCTTGTAGCGTTTACTTCTACAACATGCTACCGGTTGTGATGATTTCAGTGTTGTCTTACGTGTACTCTTTGCTTAATGA
>JBBDHI010000012.1:20582317-20608239 GCA_037177115.1 Craterocephalus stercusmuscarum | reverse complement strand
CTTCTATCACAACACCTGCTGGGAAGCATGCCCAACCTTAAATAACCCTGCCATCCTCCCGCACAGGTGCACACAAAACTCAACATGACCCCTACTGGTCGGAGGAAAAACCAAACAAAAAAAACCATGGCTCCTACACATCTTGAACTGAGAAATAATACTTGTGTCTTAACCTTTCAGCTCCTCAGTGTCCAGGTTTCAGATATGGCAGGATATTTGTGCGTAGCTGAGAATAAGGTTGGAACAGTCGAAAAGCTCTTCAGCCTGTCAGTGCAAGGTAACGATGACTTCATGTACGCTTGGTTTGAAACTTGCTGTGTCTGTAAGTGTTATCAGATGCTGTCTATGATGAGACACATTGACTCATGCTTTCTTCATGTGCAACACAACTGTGTTTTCCAGTGCCTCCTAAAATAAATGGGCCTAAGGAAGAAGAGGTTAGTGTAATTGAGGGTCACATGGTGTCATTGCTGTGTGATGTTCAAGCTTACCCTCCACCTGAAATCACATGGACCAGAGATGGGCAGGTGCTCCATTTCAGCACCGGTATTCATATTTTGCCAGGTCAGCCTGCGGTCATCTGCAGCCCCCATATTATTCTTGCATGAGCAGCATTTCCTCTCTTGAAATCTGATTGTGGCTCTGGTATTACATTTCTTATTTATACGTTTTGTATCATAGGCGGCCAGATGTTACAGTTGCCTCGGGCAACACTTGAGGATGCAGGGCAATATGTGTGCACAGCCAGCAACTCAGCAGGGCAGGACCAGAAGAGCCTTCTCCTCAGCGTTTATGGTGAGCCAACACATGGTGACCCATCTGCACAGTTCAGCTTTATATACAGATGATGAAATCTGAAAACACTGTCCATGCAAAAAGAAAGTGTTTATCTTAAACCAGCTGTGATTAAGGCCAGTTCAAGAGTGAGTCATACCAATTCTGAATACTGTGTGTGTATGTGTGTGTGTGTGTAAAATAACAGTTTTACCCACCATGAAGCCCCGACATGATGCCGAGTCAGACTTGGTGACCCCTCAGGTTGGCTCCTCAGTCATTTTGCGATGTGATGCCCATGGTGTTCCTGAGCCAGAGGTCACATGGTACAAGAATGGGCTGCAACTGGCTGCAGGGAACGGGTTGAAGATGGATCATCACCAGCTGGAGATTATAGGAGTTCAGGTCAGGAAAAATGCATTACATCATATATGTGTCAGGCTGCAAACCAAACAAAATCATTATAGTTTTAGTGATTTATAAGCGGAGCTCATCACAAACTTCTGCATTTATAAATGCGAACATATTTCATTTCTGTTGCATACAGAATTCGTCATGTGATGGTTTTACCTCAACAGAAACATTTCCATGAGTAGCAGCAGAAAACAGACATTTTTCCTGTTTGTGCAAAGCTTTTTTATTTTTTTGTTTTTCAGACAACTGATGGGGGTACATACACTTGCAAAGTGTCTAACATAGCTGGACAGGTGGACAGGACATTCAGGCTGACAGTTCATGGTAAGAATACCTCTAGAGTGTTGGCAAGTTAATTTTTTAAGGAACTATCTATAAAAAGAAGTTGTCAGCATGGTGAGGTTCATGTGCATCTTTATGCCACAGTTCCACCTGCACTCGATGGGCCTCTGAGGGAGACAATTAATTTCACCCTGGGCTCCCATGTGGCCCTGCTGTGTGAGGCCTCAGGAGTGCCTGTCCCCAGCATCACCTGGCTTAAAGATGGCTCTCCTATTGGTGAGTGGCAGGTAGTGATGGAGGAAGTGGAAAGGTAAGGACATGTCATGTGTAACAGCAAGAAAAAGAGGATGTTTTTGTTGCACAGAGAGCAGTCTGCAGTGGCAATGGTCCATCCGAGGTAACAGGCTGGAACTGGGTCCTCTCAGTCTGTCTCATGCTGGAACGTACACCTGTGTGGCGAAGAACAGTGAGGGAAAAAGGCAGAAAGAATACACACTCACAGTGCAAGGTAAAGGGTTTTAGACTCGCCCTTTTACGTATTTTACATAAATTAAACATGAGAGGAACTGTTTAGGTGGCATTTAAAAGCAATCTTTTGTTCTTTCCAGTATCGCCCACCATCCTGGGTTCTGACCAACCATCTGATGTGAGTGCACCCATGGGAGAAGAGCTGAGCCTAGAGTGCAGAGCAAATGGAATCCCCCAGCCCCGCCTCAGCTGGCTGAAAGATGGACTCACTTTACAGGGATCAGACACCCACCACATTTCGTAAGTCATTCATAATCCCACTCCATAAACTCTTCGTTACGATGATAAAATTCATTTTGTTTTTAAAGGCGGTGCAGTTTGTTTTACACGCAGCCTAAGAATTGGCCACCAATGTTTCCTTAAGTGTGGGAAAATCACAATATTAATCATCGTGGAGGATAACGAGCATGGCAGAGGGATACGTGGAGAAACGAATGCTTTATAGCCTAATTTCTTCATGAAGAATACCGAGAGCAGCTGTTTAACAGCTGTTCAATAGCTGAAATGGTCATTACACCTCTGTTCAGCCGCAGCAGGCAAATCGCACACATCACTCTGTGTTTGCGTGTATGTGAGAAAGTCATGGGACGATGATGAAAATGATCTGAGAAAATCATTCAGAGGCAGTCGGTTTAGAAAGCAAAAATGGATATGAGAACAAAGTGTGTTTGTAACCCTGCAGTGTGACCCCTGATGGCAGTACACTAACCTTACTGAGGCTGAATCCCGAGGATTCTGGGACATATACCTGTTTGGCTGTCAGCCCAGCAGGCCAGGAAAGCAAAATCTACACCCTTTTTGTTCTAGGTCAGTTTTAACATCTTTTTCTTTTAAATTCTTGTTAGAGTTCAAGTTTATGAATGATTCAAAATCACTTTGGTTTGCCACAGTTCCACCGTCTATCTCTGGCGAGACCACAATCCCCAGAGAGGTGCAGGTCACGCAGGACAACGTTGTGACATTGGAGTGTCACGCAGCAGGAAACCCTCCACCTCAGATCAGCTGGCTGAAGAACGGCCGTCCACTGCTGCTCTCTCCTCGAACGCGCCTCCTGTCCGGCGACTCTTTGCTGAGGTCAGTTTTGATAATTAGAACATTTTTCTGAAAATAGATGACATGTTCATGACTGAAGTCATGTCTAAAATATCTTGTGTTCATAAAAAAGGATTGCTCCGGTGCAGCTGTCGGATTCAGGAGTTTACACATGTGTGGCACGCAGTCAAGCTGGCCTTGCTGAGCTCAGCTATGATGTCCAAGTCCAAGGTAAAGTCAGTGCATACTGGACCACTTACTGAGTCTCCGCAGTGAATGATGATGTGAAACATTATGGACTTAAGCATTTCAATTGGGGAGTTTTGTGCTCTGCAGTGCCCCCTGCTGTGGATCATGTTGAACCTGTGAAGCCGGTTACAGTCGTCCAAGGATCTTTGGTGACTTTAACCTGTGAGGCACGTGGCATTCCTCCTCCCACGCTGACTTGGATGAAAGACGGACAGCCGCTGTCCCTTCATCGCAACCTGCTGCTGGACGGACAGGAGACCCGGCTGCAGCTGCCAGATGTGGCTCCTTCGGACGCAGGACTCTACAGCTGTGTGGCCAGTAACCAAGCTGGAAGCAGCACTCAGAGCTTCAACCTCACTGTGCTCGGTAGAGCAGCCCGTTTGTCTAATTGATCAAAGTCATGCTGTGAATTGAAAAACTGAGCTGAAACATTTTGCCTCCTAATCCAGAACCTCCAAAGATAACGTCCTCCAGCGCTCCAGAGGAGATGACCATACCAGTAAACAGTCCACTTGAGCTGGAGTGCTCTGCTGTAGGAGTCCCACCTCCCACTCTCAGCTGGCTCAAGGACGGCCGCCCCTTGGAGGGAACTGACATCATTCAGCAGGATGGACACTTTCTCCGGATCAGTAAACTTCAGGTGTGTTGATTGGGTTTCACATCATCAAACTGTATTTAAAGCTACCAAAGTGCATCTGAGAAAATTGGAGCTTGTTCAGGATTTTTGAAAGATATCTCTTAAAGAAAGAAGAAATATAAAAGCTAAAAGATGAAAAAAAAGCTGCTAGTGTAAATGCAATTTAAAAGTCGGAATCTTACATCAAAAACGAGTCCAGGCAAATGCAGCACAGCCATGCAAGAGCTACTCAAACTGATTAATGCCCTCTCTGTAAAGGTTGAGGATGCGGGTCTGTACACCTGCTTGGCCAGCAGCCTAGCAGGAGAAGATGGAAAAAACCATTGGGTCCGAGTCCAAGGTGAGACAAGCTGTTCTTACTAAATCATCAACTCTTAGATAAGTCCTGAAGTCCTTCCTCTGCATAAAACTCCTCAGCTACTCGCACCTGGAGCTTGATGGGTACAGCTCTGTGAATATTCAGGAGTACAGTTCTGTAAAAACGGACCTACACAGCATTTAGTTTGTGTGCCGTCAAGTATGCACACAGTATGATATACTGTACAGTATACGCCATATAAGGGGATTTATGTTTTGCTTGATGGGATAGTAGTTTTGATTAATGGTACACAATGCAGTGTCCTTTTATTTTGACTACTACACACAACGTTTAGCTGTGCAAACAGCTAGGAAAAATGCTTTAAGTAAAATTCCAGAGTCATAGATATCCACATTTTTTGCATTAAAGACAACATACCTTTTATATCAGCTGACTCAAGACAGTGCATCAACAGATGTGTTTCTACAGTGCATCATTCTTTCTGAATGTTGATGTCTGATTAGTATACCATTCAGCCATATCTCAATTTCCTGTCTGACCTTCTGTCTCACCTTTTCACCATATGAGTTTCAGAGAAGCTCTTTAGCCACAGAGGGACTTAGTCACATGAATTACTGTGGATGCTTTGAGGGATTCACTACCGCTGGTTGTATTTTAGTCCCACCAACGCTGCTCGGCTCTGGTGATGTGAGGACACTGACGGTACCAGTTAATGGACATCTAACCTTAGAGTGCCTGGCTGACAGTGACCCCCCTCCGAATATAGAGTGGTACAAAGACGAGGCCAAACTGCAGGTATGGAGTCCAGTAGATAAATCAATAATCATGCAGGGAACTAATTACCTGTGACTAATACGTTGCCCTTCTCTTTCCTCCTGCCATGACATCAGCTGGGAGGTCGTATCCAGCCGCTGGCAGGAGGTCAGTATTTGGAGATACAGGAAGTCAGGCCGGAGGACAGTGGCCAGTACAGCTGTGTGGTTACCAACATGGCTGGAAGCACCAGTCTCTTCTTCACAGTAGAGATTCTCTGTAAGTCTGTTGTACTGAGATTATTGCTAGATATTTTAAAATGCTCATTAACAACTTTAATCTGCTGAATCCAAATAATGGTGGATTTGTTGCTTTATTTCCAGTGCCACCAGTAATAAAGGAAAGCAGCTCTATGGTGACTGTGCATACTGGCCAGGATGCAGTTTTACCTTGTGAAGTTGAAGGTGACTCCTCGCCTGTGGTCATGTGGAGGAAAGATGGCTTCCCTGTGCCTAAAGATAGCAATAAGTACGCGGACTGAACTAAACACAAACTCACACTGTTGTGCAAACTATTGATTCATTCATCTTTTAACTGCTTTAGGTACACCATGTTATCGGAAGGCTCCTTGCGGATACATGGAGCTCAGCTGAACGATGCTGGTCGATACTACTGCACAGTATCTAACCAGGCTGGCTCTGATCACAGGGGAATGGATCTCCGTGTGTTTGGTAAGTAAAACAGTTTATTTCTAGATGCACAGTATTTTCTCTACAATTCACAGAGTGTAATAAAATAGCTGGCACTTCTTTCTCCCTCTCTGTCCCCATTTGTTTTTTTTACCATAAATTGTGGCGCTTGAACGCCTGTTTTTTTTTTTTTTTTTGGTCTCGTATTAGTGGGTCCTTCAATCAGTCCGGGTCCCCTCAATGTGACCGTAACTACTGGGATTAGAGCTGTGCTGAGCTGTGAGACAACTGGCATACCCCCACCTAAAATATCCTGGAAGAGGAATGGCACTCCTCTCGATGTTAGTCTGCAGCCTGGTGCATATAGGTGAGGTCGACAAAGCTGTGAATGCTATAAATGCACAACAAATATGCAATCCAACCCAGAACTATAAAAACTAAAGCCTTTTATGTTTCACCTCTCTGTCCAGGTCACTGTCCCCTGGCTCTCTGGTCCTTTTGTCTCCATCCAGTGAGGATGAAGGATATTTCGAGTGCACAGCAGTCAATGATGTTGGAGAGGAGCGCAGGGTCATTGAAGTCATCCTGCAAGGTGTTCATCTGAATTTTTGTTCCATAACATTACTGCAGAATGTTAATTCTTATGTCTTAACCTCTGACTTTAACATAATCCCCTGTAGTTCCACCGTCTATCGAGGATGACGTCACAACGGTTAAAGCTGTGAAGATGTCGTCTGTGGTATTGCCTTGTCACGTACAAGGACGCCCTCAGCCGACAGTCACCTGGACAAAGGGTGGATCTAAGCTGAGCACCAGAGGAGGAAGTTATCGTGTCCTCCCCACCGGTAAGACACACATATTACACACATTTCACAGCTCTCTAAATCGTTGGAAACAAAAGTTTCCCCTTTAAATGTGATGTTATACATGAGACTTTTACTTATTGTTTTGCAGGAGTGTTGGAGATCACTGCTGCTTTGCCGAGCCATGCTGGCAGATACACATGTTCAGCCCGTAACCCAGCTGGAGTAGCTCACAAGCACATCTCTCTCACAGTACAAGGTAAGCTCTGACCAGCTTGCTGCAACATCCTGTGCAGGCATGATCTACAGTAGGTGTGAATAAGGTAAACTTGCATGACATCTGTGTGCTCTTTCACGGACTTAGAGCCACCAGAGATCAGGCCAATGGTCGAAGAAGTACAAGTAGTGCTGCATCATGGAACTCTGCTTCCCTGTGATGTTCAAGGCTTCCCCAGACCATCAATCACTTGGCAAAGAGAAGGAGTTCCCATAGCAACAGGTGACAGGCACAAAACTTGCTTTATATACACATTCTACTGTATTTCTGTGTTATAGTCTGCCACAGACAAGCAAAAGCAATTATTTCTCACAGATTTCCATATTAGATTTAACAGAACATTCTCTACAGCAGTGGTTGCAAACCTGGGGTCCCCGAAGAGCACCGGTGGTCTGCGAGGTTTTAATTCCACAGAGCCTGTGTGGTTATTAAAATGAAATCCATGTCGACACAGAGAAACGTTTAAGTTTCTTTTTTTCCTGGTCACAGAATGTTTCCAAGTGGATAAATAGGAGTCATTCAAATCTGCTAAACAGCAATATCTTAAAATATAAATGTTTAGTCAAAATGTCAAAAAGCCACTCCGTTGGCCTCATGTGCATCCATTCAATTTAGTCTATGTACTGTGGGACGTAGCGGAGCTATGGTAGTGCAGTAGTTCATGTCATTAATAAAATATATGACAGATGCCACAGTGCAGATGATTTGTCCCTAATAAAAAAGAAAAAAATATAAAGTTATATGTTGCAGTTACAGCCTCATGGCTTTTTGGTAGCTGCATGAAGCGGGTCCTCAATTAAACTGATTGAGAACCGCTGCTGTGTAGTCCAGTACTGGATGAATGAAACAGTGGCATGCTTTCCATTCCAGCGAGCTCTGACCTTCCAGGTTTTACTGCGTTACTTTTGCTGCAGGTCACCGGCTGGCCGTGCTTTCAAATGGAGCTCTGAAGTTCTCCCGGGTGACACTCGGTGATGCAGGGACCTACCAGTGCCTGGCAAAAAATGAAGCTGGTGTTGCTGTAGCAAAAACCAAACTAGTCCTTCAAGGTAAGAATGGTGATGGGATTTCACAAACTGATGACCTCCATGTTCGTTCCTGTACGGTACATCACATGTGAGCATCAAGTTATCCAGCTCTGTTCTAGTATTGCTGATTGTTGCACTTTAAAAAAGGATTTTTTTTCAGACATTCAGAAATGAATAAATATCTATTCATGTCACGTTTCTCCAGTTCCACCAGTGCTAAGTGTGCCTCGTGTTGAGTACACTGCTGTGTTAGGCCAGCCAGTTAGCCTGGAGTGTGTTGCTGACGGACAGCCTCAGCCAGAAGTTACTTGGCATAAAGAAAGAAGACCAGTGGTTGAAGGTGCTCACATACGTATATTTGCCAATGGAACTTTGGCAATTACTTCTGTCCAGCGCAGTGATGCAGGGCTCTACACATGTACAGCCAAAAACCTGGCTGGCAGGGCCAGTCATGATATGCGGTTGTTTATTCAAGGTGAGTTCATGCTTTCCATAACTCTATAAATCACCCTGTGTAAGGACTATAACATATTTATCTGGCTGATGTTGCTGCATTTCAGTCCCACCCATGATTCCTCCTGCACAGACTGAGTTGTCAGTCATTCAGGGCTTCCAGGCTCTGCTCCCCTGTGCAGCTCAGGGTTCACCTGAACCGAGAGTGTCATGGGAGAAGGACGGTGCCACCGTGCCCAACCTTCCAGGCAAATTCACCGTCCTGCGGTCAGGCGAGCTGATTATTGAGAGGGCAGAGGTTTGTCCGATTATTGCCCATATTGGTTACTGCATTAAAAGACACTTTTGTTTGTGGTTCTGTGCTGATAAATGACTTCTGTCTTGTTTCTTCACGCAGCCTGGAGATGCTGGAGTATTCACATGTGTAGCCACCAACCCCGCAGGCTCTGTGAGACAAGACATCCACCTGTCCATCAACATGAGGCCTGCCTTCAAAGAGCTGCCAGGTGATGTAACCCTGAACAAAGGACAGAGCCTGGCTTTGTCTTGCCATGCTCAGGGAACACCTACCCCTGTCATCTCCTGGACTGTCAACAACATTCCCTATAAAGGTATTTATTTATTTAATTATTTTTTTAGTTTAAGAGCCGCACAACTCAGCCTTCTGTTTCATGATGAAAAGGTTTTGTTGTCTATCCTCTGTGGTAAAGCCTTGTGTTGTTACGCTTAATGTAGACAGGACTTTGAGATAAAACACCTGACGGCAATTCACCTGACAACGCTGAATGAAAATCTTTCAGGTGCAAGTGTAGATGAGGCAGGCAGGAGCTCGGTCATCGTGGAGAATGTGACATTGAGTGATGCTGGAACCTACGTGTGCATAGCAGAGAACAGCGTGGGCTCCATCAGAGCGCTCTCATTTGTTCGTATCCGAGGTGAGGTTTTTGGCGAGGATTCTCTCTAGTTTAACCTTCACACGATGACCACATCAATTTCATTCATGTCAGGTTAGAAATATATATATTTTTTGCACTTCCAGAGCCTCCAGTCTTGAAGGGTGAAGCCCACATGTCTCAAACAGCCATTCAGGGTGGGTCCGCCTTGCTTGACTGTCCGGTCCAGGGAGACCCCAGCCCTGTCCTCCGATGGCTGAGAGATGGAAAACCTTTGCCCCGACTCGTTCGAATGCAAACTTTCCATAATGGATCCCTGGTCATTTACAGCATCACTGTAAATATGTTTTTATTATTATTATTATTATTATTATTATTTCAGTTACTGAGCAGTTCTCTAGATAAGTTTGTTAATCAAAGTGACTCAAGTTTGAATGATTGAGCCTTCTTGATCAAACTGCATCAACAAATGCATCCCATAGTGAAGAATGATGAAGCAGCTTTCATCCTATCCGAGCTTCATCTGCAGTCCCCTTGGGCGAAGGAACAGTGTGTGACTGTCCTGCAGTGTCCTGCTTCCACTGAAATCAGATTCAGTTCAGCCACAGAGGCTAACAACATTAGCAACAGAGGGAAGAGTGAACAGAGTGCTGGATGTTCCCAGACTCTGGCCCTCTCTCCTTCGCCTGTAACCTTGTTACGGTCTCTAACTGCTGCTATAATTGCACAGCCTGCAGCTGAGACTTTCTCACAGACGGATGACTGTCCTTCCCATGGAGCACTCTAATGTGAAATTTCCCCTCTCTGGCCCAGTAATGTCTGCCATGACAATCCAGTGGAATATAATCAGCTAACCTGTTTAAAATGTAAACTTTAGCTTTCTTTTTTTATTATTCTGATTTTTGCATGCGATTTCAATGGCTTTTTCTTTAAGGTTTGTCATCCAACTATGAGGTAACAGAGTACTACTTAAGCTCAAGTTGTCTCTTCTATGTTTTGTTATAGGCTTCAGATGAAGGAGAGTATCAGTGTGTGGCTGAGAGCGAAGCTGGAAAGGTTGAAAGGACGATTACTCTCAAGGTTCAGAGTGAGTTCTGTCTGTGACTACACATGTTCTGATAGGTTGAGGAACAGAATAACAAAATCATGACCAAAAAAATCACCTAGCTTTTCCCTTCATTTACCTACATCTTTACAAATGAATGCACTTTGCTTTCGTTGGATATAAGTGCTTATTTCCAAGTGCTTGGAAAAACTAACACAATGCAGACATAAAATTACACTGAAATTATTTTTTCCGTTCTGTCTCAGTCAATGGAGGTTACTCAAACTGGGAGGAGTGGGCTCCGTGCAGCAGCACCTGTGGACAGGGCTTCCAGGAACGAATCCGACTGTGCAACAACCCAGAACCAGCAAATGGTGGCCGATCTTGCAGCGGTCCAAGCATCGACTCAAGAAAATGTCAGACTGGCCTGTGCCCAGGTAGGACTGTCTTTTTATTCAGTCATCATCATTTTCTTTACACGTCAACATCGTCTTTTAGAGTAGCATTTCCTTTTATCACCAGCTGAGTTTATGCATTGATGAACAAAACAATTTTTAATATTAATAATTTTTTAAAATCAAATTCAAGAGTTGCAACCTTGTTAGCATTAATTACAAATCATTTGTATGTGCCTGTAAAATTCCCACTTTTCCCTTCATGTTTGTTGCCGGTGGCAGGTGAGATCCCACGCAAGACCAGGGGCAGCCTGATAGGAATGGTGAATGAGAGAGAGTTCGGTGTGTCCTTCCTGGAAGCCAACATTACTGATAATGAGGAAGAGGGCAGCAGCACTCTACAGGCACGCCTGGACAACATCCCTCCCACTGTGGGTGAGTCCTTGCACAGGATGCAGTCATTATCATTCAAGGAGTTGTCTAATCAATATATACAATATTTAATCTGATCACAAAGACGTCTTTCTCTGTGGTGCTGTAACAGCATAAGAGCTGATGTCTTTTTGTTGTAGGTCCCCTGCTGCGGGTGCTGGTGTCTGTTTTTACTCCCATTTATTGGACCACTGTGCTGCAGAGCGGCGAAGCCAGGAATGGCTACTCCTTCACACAGGGCCAGTTCAGACAGGAGTCCCAGCTGGAGTTTGAAACAGGTGAACATCGCTCCACAATAAATGCATAAATGTAATTTCAGACCTTTTAATAATTGATGGTATTCTGTTTTTTATGGGAGCATTTAGGGGGTTTGGAAATATGCACAACCATCTGTTACATGAAGAAAAGCTGATTCTGTTGTTTTATTGGCTTATCGGTTTATCTATTCCACATTGTGTGTGTTATGTGAAGTGGGCTGTGAGGCTGCAATGGAAACAACACCCCCAAAATGAAAAGATCATTATTTCCCAGCATTTTTCGTCATTTTTCCCCTTTGAAAACAGAGTGCAGTTTTGTAAAACAGCCAGTAGATGGCAGCACTCGCTACCTTTGAGAGGCACAAGTATCCCATTGAAACTGCTTTTTTCCTCTCTTCTCACAGGGGAGATCCTTCGATTGACCCATGTTGCCAGAGGTGTGGATTCTGAAGGAGTCCTGTTGATTGACATTGTAATTAATGGATTTGTTCCTCCATCGCTATCGTCATCTCATCTGAGCCTCCAGGTGTGTTTGCTGAAATCATCACAGCAGGCGTTTAAAGACCTTGATTAAATCCCAAGTTCTGGCTGTATCCCACTCCGGGATTTGATTGTCTCATACTTCAAGATGCTCCTCAGTTCGTTTGACCTGATTTTACCTCCGTCCCACAGGAGTTTGATGAGTCATACGTGCAGACAGGCCAAGGGCAGCTGTACTCATGGTCATCGCAGACCCACAAGAGAGGAGCGAGCCCCATGGTGCTGCGCTGCAATCATACTCTCATTTACGAGGGCCAGGAGGAGCGCCAGGGCCCTGTTCTCCAGCTGCTCAAGCTCTCCGGGATGAACAGTGTCTACAACATGTTTACTCTTACTTTGGACTTCCACATCACTGCCAGCCTCCTCGTACCAGGTTTGGGTGGGAAAAAAACAAACTTAACATTACTACATCAGGGGAAGTTTGACGTGAATGTCACTAACGCGGCTTGGACTGTGTTTGCAGATGGCTATAAAGAAACATGCCCCAAAGGTTTCATTCTTGACACCGCCTCCTATTGTGCTGGTATGCTGTTTTTTTTCTCTTGTTTATGCTTCATTTACCTGCAGGCAACATTTACTTTAATATTCTTCCCTGTGCCATCGTGTTATTAGTGTAACCAAATTTCCTCCTATCAGACGAAGATGAATGTGCGCTGCGGTCCCCCTGCTCGCATTCATGTAACAACATCATGGGGGGCTTTACTTGTGCCTGCCCCTCCGGCTTCACCATTTCTACAGACACCAACACATGCCAAGGTGAGACACAACAGATAGAATACAGATAGTTTAGAGATATCATTCACTGTCATCTTGGCTTAGCCTTAGATCTTACTCTCCTGTACTGCTTAATACCATCCAGATATTGATGAGTGCTCCCAAGGTTCCCATATGTGCCACTACAACCAGCAGTGTGTAAACACAGTGGGCACATACCGCTGCCAGGTCAAGTGTGGGCCAGGATTTAAGCCCAGCATCACAGGAACCAGCTGTGAAGGCAAGTCGCTGTTAATCTCTGATAAACTGCCTGCACAACTCATCATATGGAAGCGTTTATCTCCTCCTGTCTTAACATACAGTGTTTTACATATGAAGACTGATAAAGTGGTACGTGCCAAATCTGTGTTTCAGATGTGAACGAGTGCCAGGAGTCTGCCATCTCCCCGTGCCAGCAACAGTGCCTCAATACTCTGGGTTCCTATCGTTGCATCTGCCATCCAGGATACCAGCTGTCTGGACATCGCTGTATAGGTCAGTCTGCTCATTCTTTTTTTTATCATTCAAAAGCCAAATTGTGTTTAAAATAAGTGACAGGTAAAATTATATTTCAACATGTTTCATTTTTAATCAAACTTCACTATTTAAAACCCCAGACAAACTTTGTCTCCCATTGGGATAGGGTTTTTGTAATTTAGCTAAACAGTTTATTGAATTTGCAGAGGCTCATTTCTATGTTTGCACCCTTACAGACATCAACGAGTGCATGAGAAATGTTTGCCCGGCTCACCAGCAGTGTCGTAACACGGAGGGAGGATACCAGTGTTTTGACAGTTGCCCAGCAGGAATGACCACAGCAGAGAGCGGAGCCTGCGTGGGTTAGTGGCGGTCATACTTTATTTGGATCCACTTTTGTTATTTAGACTGCGATCATTGTAGCATCAGACCATACTTAAAACAGTCTGTGTGATATTTAAATGCACCACATCCGCTCGTGTTGAAATCAGATTTTACCGATTCTCTCCTTGAGGATTGAACATATGGCACGAAATGTTAATTTAAATGCACAAATAGAAGTTGTTGTTTTTTTTTTCACTTTTTGGAAACTTGAAGAAAAAATGTAAGACTGTAAAGTTTTGCTGAAATGGTGACGTGAGAAATGTTTTTTTTTTTTTCCGCCCAGATATTGACGAGTGCCAGGATGGAAGTCACATGTGTCGCTACACTCAGATCTGTCAGAACACAGTCGGAGGTTATGGTTGTCTTTGTCCCAGAGGTTACAGATCCCAGGGAGTAGGGCTTCCGTGTTTGGGTAGGACATCAGTTTGCCGGTTTAGTTCAGCATCCCATAGATGGGAGCTTATGAAGGAGATAACCTTTAATTTATGTCACCTTTCAGACATTGACGAATGTCTGCAAACACCAAACCCATGTGCCCACCAGTGCCGGAATGTGCCTGGCAGCTTCAGGTGCCAGTGCCCTCCTGGGACTGTGCTGCTCGGGGATGGGCGCTCCTGTGCTGGGCTGGAGAGAGGGCAGACCTTCACAAATGGTACCAGAGTCAGGGCAAGACTCCGCCCACAGCTGGTATCCTCTCTCAGCAGGCCAATCCTCTCCCGCTCTAACGGGGTATCTCGGATTACGAGACAGAGCTGCCCTGCTGGGTACACCAACAGAGACGGTGCATGTGTCGGTAAGTTTTTGTTAAAGCTTCTTTTTTAAAAAAGGGTGTTTTAGATTGTTATATGAGCACACTGTGCGTTATTTAATTCCATACAGATGTGGATGAGTGTCTGCTCAGGAAGCCATGCCAGCACGAGTGCCACAACACCATCGGTAGCTTCCAGTGTTTGTGTCCCCCAGGATATCAGCTCCTGCCCAATGGTAGAAGCTGTAAAGGTAAGAGTCACCTATGGCCTCAAACCAGCACATTTTCAAGCTTTCTTGAGATTATTACAGCTTAATACTCTGCTTTCTCTGACATTAGACATTGATGAGTGCGTCGAACAAGGCATTCAGTGCGGACACAATCAGATGTGTTTTAACACTAGAGGGGGATACCAGTGTCTGGATACACCCTGCCCCGCATCCTACCAGACTGGAAGAAGCCCCGGGTAAACTTCTTGAATAATGAGCTTTTGTCAAACTACACTTGCAAATAATTGTGTGAGAGTGACACATTTCCTTTCCTGCTGATCTTTAAAGGACCTGCTACAGGCCTTGCTCTATGGACTGCGCCTCAGGAGGCTCCTCTTTCCTCCTACAATACAAGCTACTCACTCTTCCCTCCGGCATCCCAGCCAATCACAACGTGGTACGGCTATCTGCGTTCTCAGAGTCAGGAATCTTGCAAGAGCGTACTTCCTTTACAATACTAGATCAAGAATCGGAGTCAGGTGTGATTGGCCGGGTGTTTGGTATCAGAGACGAGGCTGGCAGGGGGATCCTCTTCACTCTCCGAGTTCTGGATAGACCAGGACTGGTGCGGCTCAAGGTGCAGGCCACCACTATCTCACCACAGGGCCGCATTACCTACCAAAGCATCTTCATCATCTATATCTCCATCTCAGCGTACCCCTACTGATCCCACATGCTGCTTTACAAATAACTGTCCCCCGGTGGCCGTTAATTGCCTCTCCTCCTCAAGACACAGTCACAAAAACCTTCACCTTAAACAAACTAGACTATGCAAAAAATCTCTAACACAAGTTAAGGTGGACATGGTTAGTAAGTAGATCTCATGAAAAATGCATAATGATTTGTGACTGAAATGTCATAGTGGGGAAAAAGTACTAAACAGGACCTCTCTTAAATGTTAGTTCGGATGAGTTTTTTGTGATGTGATCACTGATCCGAGCACCCAGTAGCTAAAACATCTGAACTGAAAAACTTACTGTTTGCTCTTTTTTTTATTTGGGGAAAATATATAACGGCCTCTCAAATTTCATGCCTGTAAATGCTGAATCATGAAAAAGCATAACAGCACGTAATTTATTTAGTGTCAATCGAGATTTTCCTTTTCAGCCCCCTGCCATCTTCCATCCTGTGAGTATGATTCAAATGTTTAACATCTCATTTTGGAGCACATATATTCTTGTCAAAACACGTTTGTAGAACACATGGAAATACAAGTCCACTACAAATCTTTTAACAGCTATGAAATTATTGTTTCCCTTATTATTTATTGAATACATTTGAACACATCACTGGTTTGAGCAACCTTCTGTCATGGGGGGTTTGAGAAAACGTGGATATGCTGGTGTACTGGCACATGCTAACAACAGCTTATGGCTGTCAAGCTAGTGCGTATTAGTGTTTTCATTCATATTTTGTGTTTTTGTACTCTTTTATAACATGTTTTGTCACATTAAGGGTAAAGGTGCTATTCTGAATGTACTGAGTGTTTTGAGTTCAGATAAGTTGTGCTGATGTTATAAACATAACGGGCAGTAATACAAAAACACACTACAGTGTTAGACTGCACTTCTATTTTCTGCAGTGTAGCATTAGCTACGAAATAGCAGGGCTTTCCTTCAGTCATGACACTTTACACTCACAAGCTGTTCAGAAATCAAAAGTGCCATTCATTTCAGAATCTGAGAAGGGAAGTTAGCAAAATAACTACAATGTTTAATCTCTAAGATTAAGAAATATGTCATGTTGCTGTACACGTATTTCATAATTGTACAAATAAAACTCAGCTTTTGTCTGTATCTCAATGTTTCTGTCAGTCTTGCAGCATAACATTTTGTAAACTCATCTCTCAGCTGACAACTGATCCTGCTGCTTTTATTAGCCAAAGTGGGAGCACATTCACAACTTGGCCCCGTTACCTCGGGCAAAAATCTGCTGTTCAGATCATTTCACTGAAATCTGGTGTTTAGATTACTTCTGCCACGGTTTACGTTAACACAAACCTTTAGTGGATCAAAAATAATCTTTTTTTCTTGCTGGCTCTTCCTCTGTTGTTATTCACTTTGTTTAGTCTCAGAAACCTGACAAAGCATCTGTGCAAATGACAGAATATATACAGATGATTGACAAATTGAAGTTTCATAGCAATACTTGGCCAAAACATTTCATAACTGAACAGTAATACAATGGTGCTTAATTGGGTAGAAATCTTGAGTCCCATCAATAGTGGACTCATCAAAGCATGAACTGACTTGTCACTCTCTAAATTTGGAAGCATTGTCATCCTGGATGAGGCCTCTGCCAAAGCTATAAACAGTCCAATAAAACCGCTTTCATCAAAATGACCCTTTCCCGTCAGTTTATTTCCATTATTTATTCTTTTTTATCATTGTTGTAAAAAGTTCAAATCTTCAGAAACAGGGTGTCTCATTGCATTGTATTTCATGCAGTAATCAAAATATTCCCATTTGTTGAAAACTACATCAAAATCAAACCCCACAGTATTTCCAAATTTTCCAAACACCAAAAGTGATCAAGGACAAAGATGCAAGATCAAAAAGCAACAGCTTCACTTGACAATCCTTATTTCAAGACTTATTTTAAGACACTCTCTTACGAAGCAGAACTTAGTCCACTGTGACTTGTTTTCAGCAGAGCAGATAAAGGCCCAACAACAGCAGCTGTACAGCAGCATAATTAAGAAAACCCCCCAACTCAGATTGTTCCACATGTTTCTGAGACTGAAAAACGCTTCAACATGTAGATGTGCATTTGTGAAGCACTAGCAGGGAAAGCTATTTAACTTTCCAGGCAAGGATGGGTTGTGGCTTAGCACTTTGTGCCAAATTCAGTTGGAGAATCACTGATCAGAAAACAAAAGTATTCCTCAACACAAAACAAAAACAAATAACAGATAGATTGAAAACCTCTGAGGTATAATTATGTGAAAAGATTCAGTCTGCCATGATGAAGAACCTAATGTAGGAATTTGGGGGAGAATATGTTGCCATAAACGTGACATCATATCTCTGGAGATCTGAGTTTATTTCAGTAGAAAATGAGAGTTCAATATGCAAGACAACAGAATAATGCAGAGCATGTGTGCTTGAGTGGCCAGATCATCCCTTACTGAAATACGGTGATGTAACAGTGGTAAACGTGCCTCACTCACAATTTTCTTACATGTGTTTCTGGAATCAAATTTAGATTTATTGATCTTTTCTCAGAACAACAAGAGTGATAAACAACACTGAGAATCTGTTCAAATGTGGCTGTATTTTAGAAAAGGCTTTTATGCATCTGTCAGCTTTTCAGAAGAAACATTTTCTGTTCCTAGTCTTTTTCATTTTCACTTAAGTTTTATTCCACAGTCATTTAATACAGAAATTAATCAAGCGAAAGCTTTGATTTGTACAGTCAATGTAATCCTCTACAAGTAGAGGCTCTGACTTTCTCAAGTTTGGACACTGAAGCAGCTTCTTATCAATCTAAGATATCTAATAATGTACAGTAAATCACACAGTTGGTCGAATTGTGATTTTGGTTCTTACCTCCTATAAACAAAGAATCTGACAATTATAGTCTACAATTTACATTAGCAGTGGACTCTTTATTTGGAAGCAGTAGGATCAGGTAATACCTCTGCTGCTCAGTAGATGGCGCAGGTTTCAGGTTTGTTCTTTGCTTTTTCTTTAAGATGTTGAAACAGATACAGATCAGCTCTTATGCCAGCATAGCCGGGTATTGTTAGTTTGTCAGCTGTCATTACTCTCCTATCTTGAGCTGCTGGTTGTTAAAACTGACTTGAGGAGAAATATAAATAACACAGCCAAGATCAAACCAGTCATACATGTGTCGATTTATTTCTAGCAACACTCGTGTCTGTTGAACGGGTGAAGAGCTTATGTAATTTGGAAACTGTTTTATTTATTTATTTTTATCCGTTTCCCTGAAATGAGTAAGAAAGAATGTCAAGGAAAGTCTGCTCGGAAACTCTTGATGTTTCAGTGTGTGTCTGCGTGTGTGTGAGCACGTGCACATGCATGTGGGAGGCTGTTTCTCCTTTTGCCATTCCCTTGATTTGGACATGAAGTTCATGTTAGAAATTACTGCTGACTGCAAGAGAAGACTTTATATGCTGAGTTCAAGACTTATAGGGCTGATTGATAAAGTCGTTTTTACCCTTTAGTTTTTTATTTTAAAAAAAGGAAAGTAAACATAAACAACTGTCACACAACAATACTGTGACTCTCTTTTAAAAAGTAATTTTCCGATTTGTTCTTCCATCGTGTTTGTTATGTTGCCTCAACATTACTGTTTTTAAACAAACATCTCTTAATCTGAATTCTTTATGATTATGTGAATTAGATTTAACAATATGTGTGGTTATACATAGGAAATAGCTAATGCAGCAACAACTTTGGACTTTCATACATGGGTAAATAGAACAAGCAGTGGTAGCAAATGACTTATGAAAAAAAACATTCAAAAAGTTACTGTAAGAGGAAAAAGCATTATTTTCTGAGAAAAACAGCAGGACTGCACGCAAACCTTGAGGCGAGTCATTCATTAAGGTTTCATGAAGCTTCACAAATTCCCTGTAACATATGTAAACTACTGTAAGGCAGACTGAAGGCTGTTTCCCCTTTCCTATAAAACACTTACTATTAGTGAAAATGAATGCTTAAGGCTGAGCGATGGCTACAAGTACCATCTCCCCTACTGCTTTACACAGTCAGGATGTCAGTGGAAATAGGGACTTGCTGTGCTCCACTCACTAATGAGCACAACACTGCTGCCTATTAGAAGGTATAAGCAATGGAGCTCAGAGCCCTAACCATCATTAACAAATTAAGTCTGCAAACAAAGAATTCTTCAAGTCAAAGTCTTGTCAAACACTTTACTTTGTCCTACATTTGGCCTCAGATGGGATGCCAAAAGCATTCATTTTTAATCATACAGACTAATTTCACATCGCAAAACATTAACAAGCTCAAGCTGTATTTTTCATATAAACAATTACGCTGCTGTGAATCATTTCAAAGCTTTACTTTATGGTAATTAATAATGGTAGGTGATTAATAGCTTACTGTTATAGTTACAGCCAGCCATGCATCCTGGCTTGCCAGCATTATCTCCAGACAGTGATGGCTAATTTCAGTGGGGGAGGAAATTAACATATTTTTTAACTAACAGCCACAAGCTGGTGGAAAAAGTGAAGCATTGAGCAGCCAAAGTAAAACATGTACCTCAAGAGTAAGTGGACAACTGAGGGCGAGCGAATACCGGGCTTACATTTGTCAGCTGGTCAGAAACCTGAAACCAAATGAATGTCGCTGAACAGTCACCGCTTTGTTAGAAGTAAAACATAACGGTATAAGAGCTCATGGTACACCGGGGTTGTGTTTCACATCTAGTTCTGTTCTCCAGGAACGGCGACAAAATGGGGCAGATTTGAAATGTTACTGTGGGTCACTGTAATAAAAGCCACACTAGGCCATTTCTAAGTTGGTATAAACGTCTCTCAGACATCTCTCTGTGACACGGCACAAAGGGGTGTCATTCAAAAAGGCAGCCCCACGTGTGCTTTTTCTTTTCTTCTTAAAGTGGACTCCAAACCAATAATGAACATGAGTAATGCTATAGCTTCAGACGGTCATAACTTGCCAGTCTGCAGTACAGAGTGGAGAGATTGAGTAATATGTATGGTGACTGAGAACTGATGGTAAATGTTCAGTGCAGAATGTGAGCACTCTTAGAGATATGGCTTCAGATTTGCACAAAATAATGAGTCACCTTTACTTGCAACATTGAGTTTATATCATTACCCGTTTTGTTGAAAAAAGTCTATCAAGTTCAGAAGAGAGTCTCTGGCTCAGCATCAGATAGTGAAGTTAATATAAGCTCCGAGTAATGGTCTGGCCCAGTCCCTTTCGTAAACGTTTAGCTCTTTTATGGGTAAAATGCTGAGCTGTATGTCTTTATTGAATCACAGGGGATTAAGGTCTCCCAAAAAATGCAAATGTAATTAAGCTGCACACCATTTTTACTGTCTGAATATAAAGATGCTGGCAACGTGTTTGGAATCCATTAATAGATTTAGCCAGCACAGCCTTTATCAACTGAAGTGTGGAGACAAATTTACGATGCTGGGGTATATTTTCCAGATGACATATGAAGTTTCCAGCCTCAGAAGCTTCCGCTGCCAATAAATGTGATAATCAATGTACATAGGCAGTACATTCTTACTCAGGACATTACCGTTTGGCTTCCTGAAAATTAGTTATAAACACATGAAAAGGATGAGATGTCAATATTTACTCATTTCCATGGTGACAGTGAATTATGCATACTGTACATAAAGTTTTAAAACAATTGAAAAAGCAGAAGGGGGGGAGGGGGGGGGGAGAGAGTGGAATAACACAGAAATGCTGTGCAGAGGATAATTGGTGGGTAATTTCATTGTTAAAAAAACGAGGTTGCACAGGCAGTTTTTTTTTAAAGGGTTTCGCGTTCATAATGTCCATCTGCAGACGGAGAAAAGCGGCAGAGCGCAGAACATCCACAAAGATTAGTATCTGCGACAGAAAGTGTCGGAGCACGCATGAGCTCATGGAGATCAGAATTACAGAGCCCGTAACAACATGAAAGAAGCGCTGCCCTCAAAGCTGTCTCCCACCCCTCAGAGGAGCCATAAAATACACGCACGCTGTGTGGCAGATTTCCTTGACATCATTCTTTTCAGCCCGCTTGACAATATTTCCTGCACACGTAAGGGAACGGCTTGCCAAGAGCACCAGTACGTTTCGGACCAGTGTTTACTTTTTACAGGCCAGAGTGAGACTTCTTATGACCGTCTGGAGAGTATGCCGTCAGCGATATCATCACTGGGACGACTTACTGTAAGAACCACACACAACGCCGCCTCGTTTTTAACATTTGCCAACAGGAAATCCAAAGAAAAGACATCAGCTTGTCCATGTCAAACGCACACCTTCATGTGTTCTAAACATGTTGGCTGGAATGTAGCTGTTGTGTGAGTGTGTGTGCCTGGTTGAGCTTTAATGCGAGCCAGACACTGACTTCATCCCCACAACGCTCACCGCAGTAGTTCCATCCATCCTGCTTCCCAGTCTGCCAGCCAAGTCCTGTTTCCTGCCATTACTCCCTGCGACAGCAGATGGAAAAGGGAGGGGGGGTTTGTATCAGATGAAACATTTGGTAGCTGCGAATGGAGAGAGGTAGAACGACCACCACATGCAGCTTTGGTTGCATTCCACACAAAGTCTCAAAGCTACTGTTTTGGGTTTGGTTTTCCATTTCATGTCATTCACGTCACCACAGGAGTTACAGCACAAATACAGATGCTGGGTTTTTCTTTTTCTAAATCCTCACACTCACATTTTGTTCCAACAACAACAACTAAAAAAGAAGAATTTTCAGGCTCAAGTGAATAGAAGCCTTTACAAAGGCATTTGGAGAAGGTAAAACAGAGTAGGGCAGCACTCAGCTGACTTCATGCAGATTGTCTCCTAGTGTCATTTCTTAAGACCGACAGAAAGTGACAGTTGTGTTAAGGTTTTTAGAGTTTTGGGCAAAATAAAACTGTAATAAGGAAAGATATGATTCATAAAAAGAAAACAAACAATGAAATGACGCGAGTGGTGTTTTCTTTCATCTTTCAGCTCGCTGATCCACTTTAACCGCCGCCATTGTTCCTCTTTTTTTCTTTTGAAGTTGGAAAGAACAAAAAAAGAACATGAAGACACGCTTTCATGCTTTGTGTGTGTCAATTACTAAATCAATAAGCTTTTGATCAAAACAGACTATTGTCCCAGCGACTGTGCAACTTGCCCCTCCACCATGAAGCTTAACATTTGGCAGACCATTCAAATTTGCTGCCCCCTCGGGATATTTTGTGTCTGCTTCATTAGTGAGGCCGGAGTCTCTGCTTGCCAGACTCACAGTTGTTCACTAATCACTCTGCTGAGATTTACAGCCCTGACAGGACAGGTAATTGTCAATCTTGCTCCAGTGATTACTCTCAGACACAGCCCATGCTGTGAAGGACTGATGCTACAAAAATACTTTCTCACGGCAAAGCGAGAAGCAGTAATGGAAAGATGAGCACCTCGGGCTATGTATGGAAAAAAAAAAAAGGAAGCAATGTGTCATATGATAAAATGAAGTCTGCTCTATAGAAAGCCAACTGCTGCCTGAAAACAGAAATGTTCTCTATTCTCATCTTAGATCAACAGTCAGTATCAGACAGCAGATTTGATGGATCCATGCAATATTTTGTACTCCTGCAAGCATGACCGGATGAATAGCAGGGCAAGAGACGATACCATGGAGCACGCTTGAAACATCAAACCGAGCCTGTGCTCCCTGCTCTCAACCAGATGCCCTGCTAGCCCTCGTCTGTAATCACACAGTTGTAAAATGACTTTTTAAACTTCAAGTTGCTTGTTTCAGGACTTTCCACAGCTGTTCGCCAGTCGCAGACGTCAGCAAGCCCGGAGCTTCTCAGCTACAAAACCTAAATGCATGGATAACCTCAGCACAATCCCCACTGCTGCAGTTGCACAACATGCGACAGTCCTTTCCTTTTCATGGGATCACATGGGAATATTGTTGTTATAAATAGAGATGGTAAAGGAAGAGATGAGTGGTCATGACTGCAAATAACGTTTTCACTTCATGATCACAATGTTTCAAATTATTTCTGGGAGTTCATTTGCAGTGCAGTAATAATTGCGTTCGAGAGAAAGCTCAGAAAAAGAAGTCATGGATTGTGCCTGAGCTCTACTTCATCAGCAGCCAAAACCGTGTTGCATCCTGTCAGACGCTCCATAGATCATCAACAAATCGGTAAACTCAGAGCAAAACTGGTGGATGACATCACTGGATGCCCTCCCTATAGAAGTGCAAACACAGAATGACCTCAGAGGAAAAGAATTTGGTCTTATGTGGCTCCAATAAAGAAGTATTATTCCATGTCTATGAATCACTTAATGCGGCATGTTTTTTTAGAGGAGGACCGGGGGAAGCAAAAGACAGCATTCCACGCTGTAAGCACAGTTTGTCTTGGCAGGACCGTCATTTAGTTATCTCCTCACATTCACTTTTTGTACTTTGGCTCCATTTGACAGTTTCTGTGTGTCTAGGATTCGCAGATCAGAGTTTTTCTTCATGGAACTGAACAGAGGAGACCCGCTTCCAGAGTGATGCGACCTCTTACGGTGTGACCCCAGGAAACGAGGTTGTGCTCGGTGTCTGACAGCCATCCATCAACGTAGTGCCCTGGGACACACTGTCGAGCATGGCTACACCGCAGTCTCTGGCTTTCCTCTCAGCAAAGACCATTTCATGCTTCTTGAAATCCAATACATACTTATATTTAGCTTGTCCTCCCAACATTTTACAACACAGACATGGCCAACAAATACCCATGACTTACGAGACATGGCAGTTAATAGCTGTTGTATGAAATATTACGCCCCGTGGCAACAAACTGCTGCAGCTTTGCTGTTTCTTTGTTGTAGCGAATAATGCAGCAGCGTCAAGTTATCAGAGTGATGGCCATCTTCAAAAAAAAAGGGATCATAAATGAAAGTCAGCTGTGGGTAATAAATCAGCACACTCCAGTAATGTTGTGGGAATTTTATGCTTTTAAGGATCCAGTTAATACTGCTTGTATCTGAAGCTGTTCATCAAATTTCAGGTCAGTTCAGGAGCACAGCCGGCAATATATGCTGAAACAGAAGAAGCTCTTGCGCAATGTGTTTATTATGCATTTTTTCTCGCAGCAATGCTTTGGATAAGCACTTAAGTGAAAATGCACTTCAACAATAAGGAGAAATTTGGCATGAAAAGAGTTTTGATTTGCCAAATTACTGACAGCTACTCCAAAATAGCAATCATCCCAAATAAGATGCAGTGGAAGTTAAAGACAAGCTGTCAATCACAGAGGATTATCTGGAGAAGGGTTAAGAGCAACATTCAGCCGGTACATGAGGATTTGGATTTAGTTCAGTGACACAGCAGACAGGCGGAAGACGAATGTTTATCCATGAAACTTAAATCTGACTCGTTCATTCATGGTAAGAAATTGCATAGAACTCGTTCAGTTACGGATTACTGGTGTAAGGTGATTTTTATTGAGGTGGCACTGCTTTATTAAACCAGTATTGTGGTGGAAATTGTTACCTGACAAAATGAAAAAAGAAAAAAGTCATACTTAATACTGGTAGCTGATAGCTGAGTGGTTACAACTCAAACCACATCTCCAACAGTGAGTCCTTGGAACAATTCCTGGCCAGCTGGACTTTTACTGTATGCCTTTACTGCTCCATTCTAACACAGGCACATCATCAATAACAAGGCCAAAATCGTCAACAATGGTTCCCAGCCCACCTACTTTGTATAAACATCTGACTTGTATCAAAACTTCTGGCTCAAACCTATGCAACTACTGCTATGAATGACCTTGTCCTCCCACATCCCTAAATCTGAAAACAAGCCACAGTCTGGATGGGCCAGAAACAACTAAAGCTTAAAACTACCAAACACAAAAAAACCAGGAATAAAATGCATTTTAGAAGCAATGGATGCAGAAATGTCTGTTAAATGTGACTGATATTCGCAGGCAGGATGCCTGCTTGCTGACCTGCTCTGGAACGTACACTGTCCAACTTTATGTTGATTAATAATCCTAACTTTTCCATTTGCCTTACTATCCTTCCCACTGTTATCTGATGGTAAATCAATGACAAATGATCTCAGTAAAATCCGCAGAAGAACAGCCGCTGATTACTGTCCAGATTGGCGGAACAGTCACATCACAGCAAAACTACCTTTTGCAGAGTTGTTTCTGCAAAGCACATCTTCCACTCCGCTCAGGCTCCAGAGACATGCTCTTCATTTTATTTATTAACAAACTGTAACCTGACTGGAATTACAGCCAGGTACATTATCACAGGTTTGAGCTGTTATAAGTCTTAGACCATCATGAAAGTTGGCAGATACATAGGGGTCTGTAAAATCTGATACAGAAGTGTTTCAGCCAAACCTCACAATACCATCTCCTGCAAGTCAATGACTCAGTTTTACTGCCCTAATTGGTTTTCACTTTTGCAAAAACGGCATCCCCGAAGCTAGGTCTTCTACAATCATTTGATACACACCACATGTGCTGACACAAGCCCTGCACTTTTTACAAGCTCCATGCCGGTTAGAGCTCCAGTACGATCCAGTAAGGCTGGAGGTCAAGACATTCAAGCTTCTCCTCCTTGTGTTTTGAGAAATGGAAAGTTTTAGGTGTTAGATTCTAAACAAACAGGTCAAGTACTCTGACCTGACTTTTACTTTGCTCTTTGGGACATTCCTCTAAAATGACCTCATTGACCTAAAAAAATAAAAAAAAAAAAAAAAAAAAAAAAAAAAAAAAAAAAAAAAAAAAAAAAAAAAAAAAAAAAAAAAAAACACCCCCCCC
>JBBDHI010000012.1:20553463-20574007 GCA_037177115.1 Craterocephalus stercusmuscarum | reverse complement strand
GGTGAAAGTTTAATCTCTACTGGCAGTTTGTTCCACTTGTTTGCAGCATAACAGCTAAAAGCTGCTTCTCTATGTTTAGTCTGGACTCTGGTCTGGACTAGTTGAGCTGAGTCTTTGGATCTAAGAGCTCTGGCAGGTTTATAGGCTGCAGCTCATAAGCCTACTTAAATTGCAAGATCAGACGAAGAGCTGCATTCATTCAGAGCAGTAGGAAATTGAAATCCAGGGCTACGGATGTTGGAGGTCTCAAACCGGCTCAGAGAATCAGATTTTTCCACATAAACTGGAGGTCCAAGTTCTCTTCCTGAGGTTAAGGACTAGATGGCAGTAATTCTTACACAATGTCCCTTTAAGGACTATATGTGCGAAAACTGAGAGCTGCGCACAGTGGATTTATTTTGTGATGAGCCAGCACCTCACAGCAAAGGTTGAAACACTTCATGCTCCAAGAAACAAAATTAGGACTAACTGTGGTCTGGGGAAACTTCGTTTTTTACCGCAACAGTTGACTCATTTTGTGCAGCTCCACAGAAATATCGTTCAGGATTGGTGCTTCAGTTTTTCCACACAACAGTTCAATAAACTTTCACTGGAGAGCTGGGAATAACTGGCGCATTTCTGTCACAGCTTATCATAAACTGTGACTGTCGTCCCGTGCTTTTATTTGAGCTGGTCTGACGTCCGTCACTATCTTAGACCATTAGACCATTAGACCATTCGTCTTTTTTGGTGAATTTTACACATAAATCTGCCAATTCAAAAATAATTTTAATGTCTGCCTGTTCAGTTATTTATTATATATTTATGTAATGCAACAAACAAGTATCGCATATTCTTCCTGCTACACTCAGATTTAAAGTAACATGACACAAGATTTACATGTTAAGAAAATCTCAGCAAAAACAGTTGGAGTTGTAATTATGGGGGAGGCTCAGCCATGCTTTGGGTTTGTATTGCTGCCAGGGGCAACATTTCATTGTTAGCAGGAAGAATGTATTCAATTAAATATCAGCACATTCTTGAGGCAAAAATAACATTACCTATAAAAAACAGCTAAAATAAAACGATGATTGCTTCAGCAGCAGGATAGTGATCATTAACACAACAAAAGGTTTACTGCACTAAAGGGGCCAAAGCTGAAGGTTTTTCCCCTTTTTCTCACATTTGAAGACGGCCCAAGAATCTCTACGGACTAAAAGGGATTAAAGGATTTGGCAAAATCCTCAAGAACAAGAGCCATAAAACTCCACAAGAAGTTAAAGGCAAGGTTAATAGGCACTGACAATAAAATACCCCCATACCTTTGGTTATTTGAAACTGTAAAAGATGTATATAAAAAGTGATTTCCTTAAAATCTGGAGTAAATGTGTGAAAAAGTATAATATCTTGGCACATATAAGGCTGCATGAAATGAGTAGTACAGGCATGTGAATATGTAGAAGATGGGAATAATATAGAAATTCAGAAATTTGGACAAAATTGAGTAAAAAACATGTTATACTGTACCAACTCTGGTCATGAAGGACCACTGCCCTGATTTTACATGTTTCCATTCTGTTGTACACCTTACTTGAATAAAACCGTTCTCCAAGAGTTTTTGTCAAGGCTGTAAAGCGTCCATTGATTTGGATCAGGTAACATCCCGCAGAATGTGATCCCTGTTTTACATTCTCCACCTCTTACGTTCCTTTTGGTAACAGTGACCTAGGAAAAGTCAGAGACTGGAAAATAAAAAATAAAAAAGACAGTCAAAAACAAGAAAGAAGATGCTCTAAACAAGCCTATGGTAACTGTCTACTGTAGCTTGAGTCTTGTAGAAAATGGAAATTGTGGATATACCAAGTGGTGCGCCCTCTCAGTTTTCTCACACAGGAAATGACCAAATACAAGTTTTTAACAAGATGGAGACTCAGTTAACAGAAATATTCGGCAATAAATAATACAGATGTTCAGTGTAAAGTCCAGCTGGCTTGGGGGTGGGGGTGGGAGGGGGGGTCTGTTGGTAATGCTGCTGCCATCAGTACTTTCATAAACTTCAGGTCAATGAGCTATAGACTCCCTTATGCAAGATGCTTTTCCAATCTTTCCCAAGCTGTTCTTTATGCAGAACTTCAGCCATTAAAGTTTAAAGACCTGAATAATAATAATAAAAAAAAAACAGTAAATATGTACTGTAATACGCCCAGTTCTTCTGGCTGAAAGCTACATCCAAAACTGCAATAGCATGAATTTACTTACTAAAATCCAATGTGACTGGATAAATTATTACACGAATGAATATCCACTTTGATTCAAGAAAAACAAATAAAAGCTGCTCACTGCTGAAGTGAAACAAATTCATCACAAAAGCACATTGGATGACCTTTCCGATACAGCTGTGATCCAACATTATTATTTCATCAGTGTAACATGGAGATGTAAACTGTTGCTCCTAAGTGGATTTGTAATCAGTGCAATTATGTAATATACAGTACTTTCCACATTACAGAAGGCCGACAGGGAATTCTTTGTACTCAGTCAATTGTTCTGTTGAGAAAAGAGACAAAATATAGTGCTGACATAATCAAAACGGTCAAAAACTTCACACTGAGCTGAGCTTTCAGAAACCCAATGACAACTTCCGTGTGGTTGCCATGAAGATTTCAGTCCTCTGCATGAGCTCTCGACAAGCCATCAGGCTGCTCACTCAGCAGTTCCTCACTATAGTGTTCATAGAAAACGATCGCCATTGTCTTTTCCCTACACATGTCACAAGTAATTAGCATTTCAAGATGAGTTACAGTCCCTTTATTTGTTTTTCCGTCCTGCTTCCATGGATCCCGAATCACACACCTGCACAAGGCTTTACCTTCAGAGTGTTTTCATTTGGATTCTTTCCAGAAGATTCAAAGTCAACCAGACTTGTAAAAACCATGTCTGGGAACCAGACGACAAAAACAGGTAATTTAACCTTTATCTTTAAAATCCAATCCATCAGGCACAGTGTCATAAGTCACATGTAGGTTTCTGAGTATACACTTCGAGGCGTCGTTCTTGTCATGGAACAGGCTGCAAACAGACGGCCAACAGGTCACATGCTGCAAAATATGGATATCTCTCCCTAATGTTATTTGCAGCCAAGGCATTGTTAGTGATACACCGTTAAATCCAGCATGAATTATGATGCGTGCATTTCAGACGAGGCCACACACTTTCAGCATCAGACTAATGAAGTCTGAATGAAATCCTGCTCCTCTGAATTCTCACACGCTGCATATTTACTGGTCTCATTTGGTGGTTTCTGCAACCGTTGGGGTGAGCTTGACAAAGTCCTGAGCCAGCCCCATTCTTTCCACTCAGATCATAAAACTTAAAATTTTCCTCCCAACAGAACAACCCTTGTGGGTCTAGCCATCAGGCACAATGAGCTCTGGATAGCAAGGCAGTGGATAATTAAGTCAACTCTTTCCATGCCACATCACAGACAAAAATGGGAATACTTCTATCTACGTTTATCTTTTACGGTACCATTTGACTCATACAGCTAAAGAGAAAGCAGAGGAAGTTTGTTGCAGCAGTAATCATAAACCCATGTTTAAAACATACTCAGTCGTTATGCTAGGTACAAATTTTGGACTACCTCGCCAAAAGTTCATATAATAATCTTTGAGGGTGAAGTCTAAATCCCAGTTCCCTCTGCAGATATATTTCAACCTTGATGAGTGCATACTGCCTTAACACAAAGACTGTCGCTCAACCTCGAGGCTTAAACTCGATTCAGAAATCTTTCCTTCTTGTTTCTGCAAAGATCCTATTCCAAAAGTTGTGGCAGTGGCGCTTCATATCCTCGCTGTTATTACGCATCATTTAATGTGTCGGTGTGCTGTTACAACTGATCCGTCATGTTGTTTTTTAACAACTGTGCTACATGCAAATACGCTTCATTTAGTACAGAGGGAAACTTCAGACAGCAACTTCAATGATGGCATCTCTGCACATTTTAGAATAACTCGTATAGACAGTTTTCATTATGTTTGCAATCTTGTTTAATTAGATTTACATTGAAATATGAAGTGTCATAACCACAGTTAAGTAGCTGTAAGTTTAGGTCATTTTATCATAATTTCCACTTTTTCCATTGCAAAAATCTAATCTTACCTCTGTCATTAAAGCAGGGTTTAAGTCAGTGTAAATCAAATTGCCTGCCTGCAAGTGTAAGCTGCAGCAATTCCAACTTGAAAATTTTTTGACTTGCGGTTATTAAAATACAAGCATTACCTCAGCTTAGTCTTGTGCAAACATGTATGGATTTCACCATCAACCGAATGAAGGCATTATTTCCACTTGTTCTGCTCTATTTATTATTCCAACCTGTAAGGTAAAGCCTGCAGCCAAAGATGGGATAATATTGTTATTTGTCCAGTTCATTTGGAAATTGCACCACTTAGGTCCAATTAGACTGGTCCAGAAGTGTTACAGTCTTATTAATATGAGTTCCAACATCTATATTATTCTAACTTAAACTGAGTTCACTGTGCATTTTCCTAAATAGGCCGAGCGTTTCATCATATTACCACAAAAATACTATACAGAACAATAAAAACAACAACAAAAACAAATAAGACCAGAAAAGCACCCTTCGGCAAGCTCCATTGACTGCAATGTTAACGAAAATTTCAAAGTGATCCAGAATCCGTAATCTCTTCCGGATCATCACCAAAGTCTAATCGATTGTTCCTTGTGTCATTCCCAAGCTATCCTGAAAGTTTCATCGAAATCCGTCCATGACTTTTTCAGTTATCTTATATACTGACAGACAGACAGACAAACAAATAAACGCTAAAACACAACCTCCTTGGTGGAGGTGAAAACTGAGTTATGAATGCAAAGGCGAACAGATTGATTCAATGTTGATATATTTGAGACAGTGATGGTCCTGTCACTATACTTTTGATTGATCATCTGCCTGATTGATCCCTTTGGCTGACTGGTCAGCGTACATGGCTTTCACCTGGAAGGTTGAGGGATCAATCCCTGCCTGGGCCCTGCTTCATCCTGCCACATACTCATAATACCCACTCTCTTTATTCATACTTGGTATCTTTCCAGTTATTCAGCTGTATACAGAGAAAGAATATGTCTACTTATACATGTTTGTTTTTCATGTCTAATCCTTGCTGTTCAGGGAACCCTGTGAAGGCCTGCATCCTCAAACTGAGGCTTGAATTTAATCCACAGCGTGCTTTCTGTTTGTATTCTATGATTTTTTACATCCAGCTGGCTTGAGAGCAAAAACAAATGATGTCATGTTTTTCCTTTCAGTACTTAAAAGGGCATGCTGTTGTCAAAACATAAGCTCATGGAAAAATACAAAAATCTGCTCTCTATGTCCACCACAGTGAAGCACTTTGTCTGAAAGTTGTTACACCTGCTTCCTTGCCAAGAGTATTTCTAATTGAGGTAACTACCATACCTTTTCAAAATGATGTTTTGCATCAGAACATCACCAGATTATAGTCTTGTTCAGAATATATTTTAATACTTGAAACATTTACATGGAATTTGCAAATAGATTGAACTAAAAAAAAAAAAACCTTTGTCTTTTTCATTTTCTCATGGCATTTTGAGCATGTTTTGCAAGTTGCTGCAGAAACGCACAATTACAATTCACTAGTTGGGCCGAAGCTATGTGACCCTAACTTGAATGGGTATTTCACTGAATCTGACATTTATAATGCATTTGTGGAACCTTGCATAATGCACTCATAACAGAGGCTTTTCTGCTTCTAAACCCAGCCAATCGCTACGCAACCAGGCAGCTCTCATAGGAGCCCATCTGTGAAACATTTCCAACCTGAAGCCACTTTCCACGATCTTTCCCATGTGGGGTTAGCGGCTCTAAAATGCTCTGATTGGTTAATATTTCAGTATGGGAGTAACATTTTCCCCCTGACATTTTTATGATCCGGTGTTCCTCTGCCTGGTGAGGATTAAAAGATGGAAAGAGAACTAATCACTGCACCAACACCGCGGTTTTGGATGAGAACTCAGTAGGTCTCTCAAAACACCAAAAAGCACTGTCATTCACATTTTCCTCAGTTAGCTGTCATTTGAGAGAAGAAGGGGGAAAAAAAAGCAACGTGCACAACCTGAGACACGTGAGAGATTAAGTTCAATCACATTTTCATGGATCAAAAGTCTCTTTGTGGGATTATTTTGTCAAATGAGGGACCGGCCTCCTTGGTCTTGAATGTTATGAAATTAATTTGTCGAACTTTTGCAGGTCCAGCTTCGTCTGCCAGGGTTTTTTTTGTCCCATGAAGCCAGTTGCACATTCTTGCTGTGTCATCAGGGGAAAAATTTAAACAGCTCTATTCACTTAAAAGTGAAGTGACAGTGGAAAAACAATAACAGCTGCCTGCTTTTAAAAACTGAATCACCGAGTTCTGAAATAATACATGACTGGAAAACTGAAATGATCCCTTATGTAATACCTTCTGGACTATGCTAACTGGTTATGAGGTTCTTCATTGAAGATATCAATTCAAAATCATTTTCGTGGTTAGGTGTTGCATCATTCCTCTATTTTTTCAAATCTTTTCTAAAAATGATACCACATGGATATAAGAACATCTGATAACACAAAAGTTAAATGCTATCCTATGGAAAAAGTTTTTTAAGTGTTTTTTTTATGTGGTTAAAGGTGCTGGGGAACACTTTCCTTAAAAGTGAACCATAAGTCTTTTATGACAATACCATCCCTTGATAAAAAACACGTGAATGCAAACTGCACCACAGCCCGGATTTTGTTGATTTAAATCCTTACATTTATAGGCTCAGATGGGATTCTACATGGAAGGTAACGCAATCCAAGGAAAATGTTCATTGTACGGTACACCAGCTGCAGACACAGTGAGCAGTTGTAAATAAAAAAAAGAAAAATTATCTTTGACTCTTTAAAACCCGACCAAAGAAAAAAATGGGGAGAAAAATCCCATTTTTTGAATGTGAAGCCTTTATTCAGCCCTTTGACAACATTTTAAAATTAACAAAAAATAAATTTGCAAATCTACCATTTGTTGTTGTGTGATATTTCAAACTATTGTTGTGTATTCTTTTACTTCCTGGTATCCATTAGAGGACAGAGGATAATTATTGTGCAACAGGGTTTTGAGGAAGGTTTTACCATAAACTGATCCAAAATGTCTCAGATGGTACGTATCAGTTATAATATGTTTGGCAATAGATGGGTTAAAACTGCTTGGTAGGGTGTTGGGCCTGTGTGTCCCTCTAGTTGAAAGAATAAATTAATATTACAGCTGCTAAATGGAAACGTCTGTTATCTAACTTCAATCTAAGAGTACCGTTGCATAACCTGGGCTGATTGTTTTATACTAGGCAGCCCAGCACTTTAAGAGTGCATACCATGTAGTATTTAACTCATAAAAGTTACTCGCCATCTGTAACATATTTCATTTTTATACTCCAAGAAGGAGAATCACACATCCTCTACATTGTAAAACAAGCACTGCAGCAAAACAGAGACCCACAACAAAAAACTGAAGTAAATCATTTAGCGCATACTGTACAATAAACTGCAGTGATACTCTCTTTAGGTGTGGCCTCTGATACCCACTTTTTACTTGTTGGGGTAAAGTCAGGCAAAAAATGAATAAATACACTCTTGCCTGTAAAATTGGAATAAGCCCTTTTCATGAAATAATTGTAACAGCGTGATTTATTCTTGATTAAAGAAGTGTATACTTTCTAAAAATCTTCCTATTGTGCCTGGTCAAGATGATTACAGGATTGTTTATGAAAACAAATTTATTACAACTTTCTGGCCAACAGTGTGCATATAAAACTGAAAAGTGAGGTAATGATTAACTGTTGGTGCTGTAAGAAATCAGTTTAATTTCTCATAATAACAATGCTTCGGACTCATTTTGATCCATTATTCTTGGGGCAGTCGTTTCGTTCCTTGAGCTCCAGCCCACAGCATAATGGCATTCAGTCATAGCACTACGTCACATGCCAGCAACTGGATATCAACACACCGACTGTTTGTACGTGCTCCGTGTCTAATTCATTAAAGAAACACAAAGAGGACATTGTCAAGGAAGTGAGGAAAAGAAAGAGAGCAAGAGGTAAAAGTCAAGGTCACATTAACTTTTAATTGCTGGAGAGAGCTCAGTGAAGAGAGGATGCAAGGCGGGATGCTGACTTGGTGACCCTTCATTATGAAGCTCCAAAGTGCAAAAATATCTGCCAAAGTTTAGTAGTGGTGGATTAAATTGTATCCAAGTAATGCTATTCCTTTAACAACAGAGCACAGTTATTGAGAAGTCATTCAATAACCGTTAAGAGTTCCTCTGGATTTTACAAAATGGTGCAAAATTCTTGATCCACCTGTAAGTTCGATATATTCTGTTTCCAGGAAGAAAAACTTCTAAAGTTTGGTTTGTGCAACAGTTCTCTAAATTTTTTTGGGGGGCATTTCATTCATATTAGTCCAGTCATTGCACCTGACTATTTTTAAGAAATACGTTTTTTTATTCATTTGGTTTGTTTTATCAGTCAAATTGCTACTTACTTTATTAGAGGGTTAGTCGTTAAATGTATAGTTTTTAAGAATTACTGATATCTAGTGGCAAAGATGGGTATAGAAATGACTTTAAATGTCATATACTTTTAAATAATCTGTGGCATCATTGAAGATAACTCTTCCAAATACAAACATATTTTCACCTGTGAATGGCCTCGGGTGCAGCATTGACTCCACTACACAATACAACTTATACGTTGTGTAAATGTGCAATGTCCTCTTTGATATGCCTGGAGTTGTTTGTCCATTTAGAGACACTGTAGTATATGGTGGCAACTGTCTTTGGACACATGACCAAGGATTAAAATGTTATTTCAGTAATTAGATACCAAGAGAAACACAATCTGATCAAGTATCGCTCAGCTGAATGATTTTAATAATCATCAACCTTTGATTTTTGATTTCACCTTTAGAGCATAAAAAAGGCACCTTACTGAAGGGAAGAACAAGGATATGTGTCTAGATCTTCCAGACAACTTTGGAAAAGACCAATTTCATATTCTGAAATACTATCATTACTTACAAATACTGCCAAAGATTACATAATAAGGAAAACATGCAATAGTTCATCTGCACCAACATGGGGATTTCTATAGCAGTAGAAAAATAAGATTTTATGTCTTAAAAAAACTAAAGAAAAACAAACCAGTTTTCAAGTCTTTGCTTTGGGTTGCAAAGATTTTTTCAATTTCCAAAGTCTTTACTTTAGGAATTGAAAGATCACTGGCAGGACTGACGATACTCCACACCAACATTGACGTATTTCACATCCTTCTTCACCAAAACACATGTACACAAGTATGTACAACACCCTTTTAAAACAATGATGTAATCATTGCCTCCACTGTGCAAAGATCCTGCTTGTTGCAAACATCTCGTCCCCAGGCTATAAACCTGGGTCAGCAGTCAGAGACCCTGACACAGACCCAGGCCAGGTTCCAGTCAAACACCTGGTTCTGTTTTCAAGTCTGCCAGTCTCTTCCTGTCTGTCTTATGGGGCAAGTGTTCGTTTACGCCCAATTAGGATCTGATCAGTATAACGTCAGTGCTTTCCACAACCAGCAAAACATGCAACCCCAGCCAGAAATAGTGGAAGTGAACTAGTGGCAAGGGGGCAGGGGGTTGGAAATTTGAGCAGTGTGTGTGTGTGTGTGTGTGTGTGTGTGTGTGAGTAACTTGTGTTGTGCATGCTTGTGGATCTCCTTTGTGCCATAGGGAGGAGGGGAGAAGAAAGACGGCTGTTGCTTTAAACAAGAATGCGTTCATTTTAAGGAAGAGGGGACGGCTCTGCCTACCGAAAACCGGCTGGAGCTTTTTTCATCATTTAAAAGCACCAAGGAGGGAGAGTGAGAGAGGTGCAGTTGAGAGAGACAGCCTCTTTGAGCAGTGAGGCAGAAGTGATGGATTCAGCCCGCAGAAAAGTGACAGTCTTCTCCTAACGGGCCACAGGCAGTACACAACCTGCCCTGGACTCACCGTTTTCCAGGAAATTACCCCCACCATTCAACTAAAGCTGCTTCTTGTCTCTTCAGAGATTTCAAGCTTTTGAAGAAGCTTTTTTGTGACAATTTATTCAAGGTTGCCCGAAGAGTTTCTGAGAAGTTGAGTAAATGACAATCTTTTAATACACTAAACTTTTTAAAAAATCTTGGTTCTCCCCTGCTGGAATGGACTACGATGATAAAAAGTGATTCGACTGAATGTACTGTGTGAGAGAGAAAGACACAAGGGTCAAGGTTTCACACTTGGGATGACTTTCTACCAGGAGAAACTTCAAACAACTCTAGCAGGAGGACAAGGCAACTGAGGGAGCCTCATCAGCACTGTGCAGTTATCTCGTAAGCATGAACTAACCTTGTTTTATTTACATCCTTATCCTCTGTATTGGGTTATTGGTCAGGAAAATTCCTGCAAATATTGAATTAAATCTCAAATTCAATCCACAGAAATTATTGATTGTCCCCAGTTGCTGAGCAAACGATGAACTTTGTTGAACGGATGTGTTCTCTTGGTGAACTTCGTCTTTCAGCCAGTGACATTAGCTAACACGGTGGTTACGCAATTAAATAATCATTTTGTTACAGTGTCTGAAGTCACACTTTGGCTGATCAACCTCAAACTGCTCCAATACACATAATGATTATGATTCTACTTAACTTCAGCTGTTGTCATGCAGCATCTGTTATCTCACTCACTATTTGGTGCCAATAAGCTAATTCTACTTCACAACTTAACTGACTCTGACAAGCATCTTTGGCAAAGGAAGTTTTATCCAAGAAAGATTCTTTTGAAGATGGGATTTCCACTTTTAAAAAGAAAAGTTATAAAATGACATAACTAAGACGCAAGGATAGTGAAAAGGTCTCTCAAAATGTCACATGGAGCAAGATCTTTGATTAATAATGACTTGTTTTCATTATCCAAAAAGGACCTATTCATTTCTGACGAGAAAAAAAAGAAAAGAAAAAAGGAAAATAACCTCACTATGGAAAGCTGACAGAAACTTCAGGATGTTCCCCTGGAAGCAGAAGGACAGGGAAGCAGACAGTTCAATGCCATCTTTGTTTCTGTTGCCAGGGTTGTGTTTGGATAAGGGGGCTTTGAGGTACAATGCTGGAACTTATCGAAACAATTCCCCAAGACCCCCCGCTTCCCTGTCTGAGATCACAAGTGAGAGAGGGACAGACTGAACCCTCAGTTTGAACACACACTTCGACTCTCCTGCTCCACGGACACTTCAAACAAACGCTGTCCTTTGCTGTCAAACCGAACCTGGTGGAAGTTAATCATGTTTCAAATGTCATGTTACACGCGAGGATTACATGCATGGGGAAGGAGAGAAATTACCCTTGAGGTAAAGTAACACTGTGAATTACCATGAGCAAATTGAGTTTGACTCTGATCCAACACATATTGGGTGTCACGCAGGAGACTTTGTTCTCAGCAAAGCTGGCGCTAATTTGAACCTCCAGCATAAAGCCGTCCGGCAAAGTGTCTTCCTCCTCTTTGCTACTGACAAAAGAGGAGCTGTTTAGCTGTGTTGTGATCTCCCACTGCGGAGGATGATGATGTGATTATGAAGCATTCACACAGAAAGTAGGACACTGGGAATGAATTAGGTCAGTAGATATGTCTTCTAGGTACTGCGAGGATGAGGGGGGTGGGTGGGGGTCCCCCATCTAGGGGGTCTGTATGCCACTGCCATTGACTCCTCCATGTGAGTATGGCAGCTCACTCTAATGAGGTGACGAAGAATGCGAGGAATGCCATGCTCACGCTTAAATGAGAGGGGCTGGGGTGAGAGACGTGAGCCAGTCTGAGCAAAGCTGCCCACCTTCTAATTATTAATGTGCTGAGCATGAGCAAAAAGGCCTCGGCGCAGCGCTGGTCAGAGACACACTGACCTATCCGCTACACCGGCCTCTCATACCTAATTTAACACTGAGTAAAACAGAATGTGGAGTCGTGTAAACACAGACTTACCACCCGAAGACAGTCGAACCAAAACATTTTGGTGTGAAGCAGACTTTAAGAAATGGTCTAAGAAGAGCTGCCAATCACATTACAATGAGGACTCGGTCACACTTATCACTCAGTTATGCTTTTAAACCCTGAGCAGATCAGACGTATGTGACACTTCAACACCAGTTAATCTCTGCAGCCTGGTGGCAGGGCAACAGCAGCTTGTTCAAGCAAAGCAATTTTAAGACAATAATGAGCCATAGAGGCCGTTAACAGCAGAGAAGGATGTGAAGGCTTTCTGTTGTTCCCTTTGGCAGACTGCGGATGGGTTAATAACAGGCTGCCTCTGCCCCGGCAGATGGGACTCTCTCTCGGGTCTCTGGGAGACAGAGCCCCCAGTCAGTGTTATTTGAAAACACGCAAGATCAGAAAAACATTCACAGACATGCACAGGCCACATACACTTACTAACAAATATTTCATCACAAGCTGCAAACAGTTTCCTCTTTGAACTGTAGTGAAGCCAAGAGCAGGAGATTCCAGGCTAACAACGTCCAACATGGGACTCCCCCGCAGCAGGGGCAAATCACACGGCTTTTCTCCGAGACAGAGTTCAGGTTCCAGGGGGAGAAACCACAGGAGCCACCCGCCAAACACAGTCATCAGCACATTACAAGTCTGTCTCTAAGCTGCTCCATTATCTCGGTGTGGGATCACTTAGAAGCTATCATTAGTGATTTCTGTAATGAATCATCCGTGACATTTAAAAAAAGATCTGAATGATAACTACAGCTGGAACTGCGGCACCACAATCTCAGTATAGATCGCTGATGATATCATGGAGCACTGGCTATGGTGGCAAGATAAGTACTTCAATAGACTTCATACTGTGCTGCCAGAAAATAGCTCCATGCTTAACTGGAAAGAGAAAATAGTGCTTCTTCAAGGTATTTTTTTTAATTCATAGTAATTACATCTAAGCTGTGGATCTTTTGCTACCACTTAAAAAAAGATACAAGGGACAATAAGACCTTTGTTTCTTCTGCACTGTTGATTTTTTTTTCCTAGACAGGTGAACTATGATAGAAGATAAACAGGCTCCCCAAGGATAGTTTGTACACAAAACACTCTCTATGCTGAGTTTTATCGGTGAGGAAAGTGTATACGCATCTGATTCTAGACTGACACAACCAGAGGCTTGATTGTGCCAGGGGTCACGTTCTTGGAGAGTACTGCATTTCTCTTCTCCATGTCTCCAACCTAATGTGTTGGCTGCACGCCCGGATTAACTAGACAAAAACATTTCTCACTTTCTTACTCATTTTTGTGCTCAACATTATGTGGCTGATCATCTTTCAGTAAAAGATAAGGCATGATAAATGTGAAAAGGATGCACATGTGAGAAGGATAATCCTTCCACAGCCCGTGCACTCATTATAGTTCCCTCATTATAAAGCCTTATGATTAGTCAGATTACCTAAAGAGGTGTTACACAGGACCCCGTTGTAATCCAATACACAGCAGCTTTCAATTAAGGTTCCCAGACGTTCATAGCTTTGTTATCCTTACACAGGAGTAATAGCAATGGGTGGCATCTCCCCCCACTTCTAATGACATCACAACATCTTCAAAAACTCCTAGCAGTTATAATTTTTTATTACAAGTAAAGCAAAACAAATATTTTTTTAACAAAATAGCTGAGTGTCTAGTTATCCATTAGTCTTTGCTCTAGTGAAGGCATTCAGTTACAAGGAAAACATATTCCAAGAGAGACTGAAACCCAAACAGGCCTTTGTCTTAAACCCTTTTTGCACAGCCGGCAAATCAATGATATCACACAGGCAAAAGTGGTGGATCAGTGTCGCCTCGGTGTGAGCTTACACATAGTAAACAGGCATCACATAATAAACCGAGTAGTACCATCATTGTTGGTAATGGTGGTGTGTTTTGTCCTTCTGTCGCCTCCTTACAGACAGACAAACTGGTTTTGGGATGATCTTGCAGAATAGTATAAGGCATATAACTGGTGGGTCAGACCCTCAATTCTGCCTCTACATATAACCAAGGCACCATGAGTTATGTTAAGAGGATGCAATATCTGATCAGCTTTTAATGCTGCTACCAGTAGGGATAATGTTGTACTTCATAATTTCACAGGGATAAATCATCTTTCCACGCATTCCTCTTTTGGAAAGGACAACAGGCATGACTGATGATTAATTTTTAAAGTTCCCTTGAACAGCATAATCTGCTACTATCTCAATTTTTCCATAAGCAAAGATGTCCAGGCCTGCAGAGGCAAACAGAGAGGAGTTTTTCTGTGTGTAAAGGACAGGCCATGGCAATCTCCCAAGGAGAACCCGAGCCAAAACAGCAAACTAAGTGAAACACTTTCCTTACAGCAACAAGACCGACTAAAGAGATTAGCACTTTAAAGCATTTCTTCCCTTTCTCCTTTCAAGTAGCATGTGTTCCTGTGAGTAGTAGAGATTGGATTTAAATTAGCCAGGCTTAAGGTTGGATGAATGAAATAGATATTTTTATATATGATAAGAATACAGCCTCTAAGAAATGTCTGTTTTATGCAGTTAGTATGTAACACATGAATGCCTTGTGATCCTGACATGAAAAGTATAGCATGACACAATGGTGCTCAGCAGGACAAGTAGTAATTTCCTATCAGTAGGTAGTTACAATAGTCTGCAATGACCTCCTGCTTTACCTAGGTTGCCGTGTTTGCGCAGAGCTTCTGTATCGCCTGGTTGTTGTTCGCAGTTAATGATAGGACTGGTGCATCCTGATTGATAACCTTCTAGTCTCAACAAGCAAAGCAATGCACAACTCAGTTAATTCCACGTTAAAAATAAGCCCAGACCTAAAAGCTGAGTTTCCACAAATAAAAGTTCCAAAGAAAAGAAAATGGTTCAAGTATTGCTTATAAGGTACTCTGATAAACCTCGGAAAACGTGGTAACCTGTAATAGTTAGACACTACGCTACAATAACCTCCTTTTGTTTTCTCCTTAGGCTTTGGTGGGTTGGACACTAACTCATGGAGCCCCCTTCAATGGTCCTGCTGGGGGTCCTTCTAGTTTATGGACTAGCCTGTGGTGTCCAGCAGACGCAAGGGAGTCTGTCAGACAGCAGCCATGGCAGGGACAAGATTCAGGAATTTGGGAGCAGTGAGGACGATCTGGAGAGAGAGTTTCTCTATGCTGGACGAAGCAAACGTGCTCCAGCCGACCCAGCGCAGGATAAGTGCTCCTACACTTTCATTGTGCCTCAGCAAAAAGTGACTGGAGCCATCTGCGTTAATTCCAAGGAGCCAGAGGCCATGCTGGAGAATCGGGTCAACAAGCAAGAGTTAGAGCTTTTAAACGTGGAGCTACAGAAACAAAAGAGGCAGATCGAAACCTTGCAGCAGTTGGTGGAGGTGGATGGAGGTATTGTCAATGAGGTCAAGCTTCTGAGGAAGGAGAGTAGAAATATGAACTCAAGAGTGACTCAGCTCTACATGCAGCTGCTCCATGAGATAATCAGGAAGAGAGACAATGCCTTAGAGTTGGCGCAGATGGAAAACAAGATCCTGAACCAAACCTCTGAGATGCAGCAGCTCACCAGCCGTTACAAAGATCTCGAGCACAAATATCAGCATTTGGCTTCTTTAGCTACAAATCAGTCAGCTCTTATTGCCTTGTTGGAGGAGCAGTGCCAGAGTCGACCTCTTCCTCCTCGACGCGTGCCCGTTTCCCAGCCACGTCCGCAGCCCCCTCCTCTGTCACCACCTCTCCAGAAGCCTCCTCAACCACCTGCGCTTCCACGTATCAACAACCCAATCAGCAATGAGATCCAGAGTGACCAAAAGTCCCTTCCACCTCCTCTTCCAACGATGCCCAGCGGCACACACAGCCCATCCACCACTGACAAGCCCTCTGGTGAATCTTTCAGACTTAAATCTTGTGATGAAATATTTTCCATGGTGTTTTCATGTATTCAGTTACTCGACGGCAATTACACCAGTCCAAATGTTTTTTTTTTCTCTGACAAGCTGGGAACGACCGTTAAAGGCCTAGGGGTTACAGACACAGGCTCAGTCAATGAGAGTGGTTCTGACAGCAGACCTGATCCCATTCCAATAGTTAGCTACAGGTGGAAATTCCCAGAACATATGAAAAAAAGGTTCTGGGAGCATCCAGGGAACACAGGGAGCATTGGGGGTTTAAATGAAGAGAGTCCTACTGCATAGTCCCCTGGGGTTTAAGATAAGTCAAACCCACAAAATGCAACCGAATTGGCTGGCGATCCAGTTCGTAAAAGGATTAAACATGTATAAAAATCTAAAGAGAAAAGCGTAAAATTGTGGAACAAAAACCTGTAGAAGCTCTTTTAGTGCTCATGAGTTAGTAAAAGGGGTGTTGTTTCTCATTTTTGAGTATTCAATCTCATACTTGTTCCAATCTCAAGCAGAAGTGAGAGACAAAAGATTGTTTGTTAAAACAGCTTAATCATAACTTAGGACAACACACTGAGTATTCTTTCTTCCAGTTAGAGCTCATTTGAATATATCCCACACATTCCCAGAGCAAAGGGCCAGTCTTTAGAACAGAAAAGCTGTTGGTTTCTGCCCTTTTCAGATGCATATCTTCTAATTACCACCATTTAACCCACAGAAAAGCACGATGAATATTAGCAGGATAAGCACATGTGCCGAGATAAATAGCTGGCTCTGATCCTAATGATTTTTTGAACACATGTTAGCAGACTTAAACATTTATGTAAAAAGTGTTTTGCATGGCCTATTACTTTTCCTTTTCATTAGAAAACTATGTTTTGATGGTTTATGGTGGTGGAAAACAAGAACGCTCCATTTCAAAGAGTGCTGGTGGGAGCTTTTTCCGTTGACATTTTACACTACTGCTTTCCATGAACACAGTAACGGTTGTACAGATTGTTTGAAAGGAGGCAAGTAATTTCCTGCCCACAGCCATACAACTAACATCCCCCAAATGACTGCATAAACCTTTTACCGTAACACGAACGGCGCTGCACAATGTGTGTGAGAGTGAGAGTGAGGGGAAGATAGAGGTGAAGGGGAAACGGGGAATTGCAGGGATGGAGTCTTAGAAAAAAGGGGAGCGGGGGGGGGGATAAGTACAAACAGAAAGAGATACCCAGAGTCGGTGATGTAATTTGTTCCAGTTGCACCAAGCATGAATCAGTCATATGTTCCAGCAAAGCAGCAGACTTTATCAGGCAGAACAGAGCAGGGCAGGGCAGGGCAATTCTCTGGCTTCTATCTGCTCAACAGAGACATTCCTGAGAGTAAATGGATGGCTGAGCAGGAGCAAAGAAACAGATATAATTTAGAGTGATTTCATGAAACCAAAAGCAATCTTTAAATCATACGTAAAATAAGTATGCTGTTTCTCCATTCATACATCCTGCTCTCTCTCTCTCTCTTGCAAACTCTTCATATACCCTCTCTATCAACTCTGCCTCTTTGCATGACCCCTTGTTACCTTCCAATTTGACCTCACTGTACTTTAACTCTGCAACGTATGCCAGTTGGCAAACCACATAAGTGTAAAATCTTGAGAACTTGAACATTTTCGCAACGAATGGTTTGCTGGAACGCCAGTCACCCTTTAGTGGTTCTCATGTCTGCTGTTTGAATTTTGTGTAAAATTATACTGCCGTGCTTACAGGCAGGTTTCAGGGATTTGCACCATGAAATCTAACAATTACATAACCTTACGCAAAATTCATAAAACATCTGTAGCGTGACTACAGTTTCTGCAGGATAATGAAAAGCTGTCACTGTCGATTTTCTCTTGTAAACCTTCATAGGTTGTTTTGATATATCGCACAAATTATTTGAGCATTTGAGACAAATATAGTACACTTCTCTGCAAATCAATGAGGCGTACATTTTTAATTTACGATCATTCTTAAGCTTGTCCAAAAACATCATGTAATATCTTCAAAGGAGCGCATCATAAAGTAAAGATGGTGTGTGTACATAACACAGAACACACCAAGTTGATTTAAGTGAAACAACAATCGTGCACTGGTACCCATCATTGATGACTGACACTTGTTTCTACTGTGTCATTATTCAGTAGTCAGGATTCCCTTCACCCTCTCGCCAGTGTTTGTTTTGGCTGTGCAGCCAGCAGTCATTTCCCTTGCAAGAGAAGAAGCCAAAGTCAATTTTACTGCTAGACTGAGAACTTTTTACTGAAAAATGGGATTTTCTATAATGCGTCTTTGTGTCAGTATGACTTTTGTTTCTTTCCTGATACCACCACAACTAAATTTAAAATGCTGTGCTTTCTGATAATCTGCCTCTTTAGGTCCATTTAAGGATTGTTTGCAGGCTCTGGAGGACGGTCACTCAGCCAGCGGAATGTGCCTGGTGAAGCCAGAAAACGCCAACCGCCTCATGCAGGTGTGGTGTGACCAGAGACATGACCCCGGTGGCTGGACGGTGATCCAGAGGCGGGTAGACGGCTCTGTCAACTTTTTCAGGAACTGGGAGATATACAAGGTGCGACAGCCTAACACCCAATCACGGCCTTCATAGTTTGGTGGCTTATACAAGGTGTTTTGCCTCTAACCAGATGTAGACAACTAATGAATAGTTTATTGTTGAGCTCTCAAAGCATCTTTTGTAGTCTGATGTGGTACCTGCCTTGGTTGCAGCCTTGTGACTCATTCATTCCTGCAACATTCACTGGTCTTGTGAAACTACCCGACACTTTACTATAAATATTGGAATATATATGGGCCCTTGAACATCACATTAGGTGATTTGTGAGTATTTCTGATGTCCCAGAAAAAACAAAAATCTTTCTGAATATGGCATCAGAAAATTTCTGAATAGGTACAGTGTAGATCATTACAAAGGTTTTTTCATTCTAAGAACTATTAATACATGTTTCATCTCTCATGTGGGAAACCCCTCCCATAGGGAGATGCAGTTCACTGGTTAAAAAAGGGCCCTGATTATATCTGAGTTTTGGGCAGAAACAGTTATTTTCAAGACTTTTGCAAAAACATTTTAGACCACAGGAAATTTCAAACTAATTTGTACAGGAGTGTTTCCATGATTTAAAGCACCGCAAACCAACTTACTGTCCAAGCAGTGCCAGTTCAAAGCAGTCAGACAACTCTGAGTATGTTCAGTTTCCTACTGAACGGACTGCATCCTGCTGGCTTTTAATAACAAACTATAAGTGGAAATCTGGACACCTGATGCAAGTTATAATATTGACTCAATGGGTCCATTTATAATAACATCCCTTGACAGTAAACAAGCCAATAAAAAAGCTAAAACTCATAATTACCTCCTGACCATGAGCTACATGTATGGTCTTGAATTTTTCCCCCAAACTGTTCCCGTCTTTTCTGAGAACATTCAGAAAGGATTTCCTGATCGTACTTGACAATGTGTTTTCTTATCGCTGTGCTTCGCAGCAAGGATTTGGCAATATTGATGGTGAATACTGGCTGGGCCTGGAGAACATCTACTGGCTAACTAGCCAGGCAAACTACAAACTGCTGGTCACACTGGAGGACTGGTCCGGCAGGAAGGTGTTTGCGGAATATGCCAGCTTCAGAGTGGAGCCTGAATCCGACTTCTACAGGCTCAGGGTGGGCCGCTACCACGGCAATGCTGGAGACTCCCTCACCTGGCATAACGGGAAACAATTCACAACACTGGACAGGGATCATGATGCGTATACAGGTAAAAAATAAACTTACCAATACTTGATGGTATAGAAGCACATTTTTGATGGTTTGAAAATGTTTCTACGCACAAAGCGTGATGACTGTTCTTACTGCTTCAATCCCTCTAGGAAACTGCGCCCACTACCAGAAAGGAGGGTGGTGGTATAACTCGTGTGCACATTCAAATCTGAATGGAGTCTGGTACAGAGGCGGACACTATCGCAGCCGCTACCAAGACGGCGTCTACTGGGCTGAGTTCAGAGGTGGAGCGTATTCGCTCAAGAAAGTAGTCATGATGATCCGTCCAAACCCGAACACTTTCCACTAAGTCTCTGAGAAATGCATACTGTACTGTATCTCTTACTAAACCAATTTCTTTACATGTTTTTTTTTTTGTTTTGTTACATGGGGTGGAACCAAACCAAGTCAAATGATAAAGAGAAAGATGAGCTAAAAAGTGCAATATCAAAACATCAGGGTCTCCCTAAATCTGTGCGCTGTTTTTTTTTTTTTTTTTTTGCCTTGTTATATATAAAGATGTGCTTATTGCTCAGGAGTTATTTTAAAAACACTTTAGCAAACAGGAAATTTAGGTGAGTTTTTTTCACATTTGATCTGAGACAGTCTAGCTCTGCAATAGGAACCCAGCAGTATATATTCCATAGGTAACAAACAGATGAAGCTGACACAGGAAAAGTATCCAGTGACTATCTTAACTTCACGCTAAAGACATCTTCATTTTTCAAATAAGTCATTTACACTAGTAAT
>JBBDHI010000012.1:20485145-20500984 GCA_037177115.1 Craterocephalus stercusmuscarum | reverse complement strand
CGGGGGGGGGGGGGGGGGGGGGGGGGGGGGGGGAAAAAGGAAAAAAAAAAAAAAAAAAAAAAAAAAAAAAAAAAAAAAAAAAAAAAAAAAAAAAAAAAAAAAAAAACAAAGGGTTAATCTTCATATTTAAAAAAAGGTATATGGATGAGTTGTGATACTCAGGAACTCACTAACTGCTCCACAAAAAAAGCTCTCCTTTTTAAATAAAGCTTTTCACTTTTAATATGTACCTTCAAGAGACTGTAATAGTTAAATAAATAGAATGCTTTCCATTTTAACATGCACATCCAATTTGCCTGGGGAAAGTATTTACACTTCACTGAACCTACTTATCCGCCTAATTCTCCGCTTTTTTTTTCACCTCTAAACAAGCCTTTCTCAGCACAAACTCTCATACATACACAAATTTACAGTCACTCTTGCAGACATGCTGCACCTATTTACTATTAGCACGATATCTAAACCTATGGCAAGTGATCAAAATGCTAATGGGGAACATGGAACTCCAAGTAGCGTGAAGAAGACACAGTCAAACACCACATCTTAACCGGGGGTGGGGAGCTTACAAAAATCTTTAGTTTACGATTGATCATGCACTGTATAAACTCAACGTGTCATTTGGTTTAAGTGTGTAATCAGTGGCTTCAATATCTACTTGTTTTCTTAAGTGAACAGAGAAAAGAGTAATATCTCCTGTGACAAATAAGCAATCCTACCAAATAATCTCTAACAATACTTAAGTTTTCTTCCCATTGATTCTTCGCTCTCCCACAACAAGTGGTTTTTCTATCTTTATGTAGGCTTCCGCAGACAACCAGGAGCTGCTACAAGGGGTGTTTTTTTCCGTTTTTGTCCATTGCTGTGTAGAAACTCCTGGGCATTGCGCTTTCGGATGAGATGGGCAGTTTATTCTGTGCTGATGCTTCCCCCCCGCCCCCGCTTTGCTCTTTTCATGATGCAAAGTAAGAGTTCTGCATGGAGTAAAGACGGTCAATGGGGTTTCCCACGCGCGCCTGCATGGAGTTGACTTCTGAGGATGCCATGAAGCAGTCGCTGAGGCTGGTTAAAGACGTGTCACTGTCTATGTCATGGAATGCAGAGTCATTACCTGGAAAAAGAGGGAACACAGAGATAGTTGTTGGGATTTATTAGAAGAGGCGTCAATAAAAAAAATAAAAAAAATCAAATAAATGAAAAAAACAACAACATGGCACTCCAACTATGAAATTAGTGGAGTCTTAAATTTGAGATTTATAGCAGGGTTGGGAAATTATAATCACAAATAGTCACTTTGAGAAATGGCTGTTGTGTGTCATCACAATTGTGAGAACAGTTTTGTTAGATATCATCAAACCTCACTTTTTGCTGCCCTCTCTGGGACAATTGTGGTCTGCGAGGGAACATGTAAACAAGGGGCATCCTCCTAGAAGATCTGGTTAATAGCAACTGTTTACGCCTTTCATAAAACCTCAATGTGTTATTTCTCTGGGGGGAATAGTTAACTTTATTACACTCTGGATCTTAATGATAGTGTTGCACAAAATGGGGACAGTGTTTTGAGACGTATCTTTTAATGCCTTGCCAATATTGTTCTGTTCCCCAAACCAAAGGAGAGTGATGAGACGGGGGATTTGGTTTCTTACTACTGAGATGAACTAAATGGAAGCAAATTATAAGGAAGTTATGAACTTCAGGAAATGGTCCCTCTGGGACATGTTGAGGACATTGCTAAGAAATGTGTTATTCCAGCTACATCCTGTGGAGTAACACTTGATTGACTGATTTTTTCCCTCCTCTCTTATTTGTATTTTTTATGTTCTCCTTGCATCAAACAGGAATCAGAGACATGTTGTTTTCTCGTACACTTCTTAGTCTTTCTTTGGACTGTGGTTTATCTCAGGCTGTCCGCACAGGCAGCGCATTTAGTCCAACATTAAGAAACATCACCGGTAACACGGCATGTCTTCGAAGCGGAGGCGAGGAGTTAAAACCATATTAAACAGATCTGAAAACGCACTTCAAAACCCCAAGAGCTTATGAGAACATTTGTGTTATCTCATGTGGGAGGAGAAGCTGCTCGTTCCTGTATGTGAGCGGCTTAAATCAGGGAGCTGCGGCCTGAGCACATGTCCCACACTCAGGAGCTATGAGGTTGATCAAGGGACAGACATGTGTGTGCTGAAGGGGGGAGGTAGGAGGTGGGAGTCGGTGGATGCTCACCATATGGGTTCATATGATCCCCGGGCATCTGTGGGGGGGTGAGCCCTTGTTGGAACGGGTCTGTGCTGTAACCGTTCTGATCCATGGAGACCAGCTGCTGCTGTGGCGGAGCCAGCGGTGTGAAGGAGTTCATCATCCCCTCCATCCGATTAGACATCACCTCTGCAAGGCAGCGAGTGGAAGAGTTTAGACGAGGGGAAAACAATAGGGAGCGTCAACAGAAGGGGTGTGTTTGTCCCCATATCGGTGCTTATGAGAAAACTCCTCACAACATTCAAATACCTGGATTTCTTGCCTGTCTTTCTGTTAGTATTTCCATGGAAACCTACAGTAGCTCTCCCCGAGACTTCTCCCACAATTCCCTTTACAAACACTGCTCTTGGCTAACTGACTGGCGTGAGGGACACAAAGCTTTTGCCGCTGCTTGGCGGAGCCCATCCCCCCCCTCCCAATACGTTTCCTTTTGCAAGGGTTTTGCAAAACAATGTCTGTCATTCATTTTATTTGGTTTCGAAACTGGATTTCCAAGTCACTTCTGAAGAGCCCTTGTTTACCCGCTGACATATTTGTAATCGGTTATGCAGCATGATAATGCAACACAAACTTGATTACAGTGAAGGGTAGCTTATGGAGGAGCTCATATTTTCTGATTCAGTGGTCACTGGGAAGACATATCACAGCTTGATTGTGCTTGCAAGAAGACCTGAAGACCTCGCCCAGATGTGCTCAGTGACATGTAGTGATACGTACAGCACTATGTACGATAGTTCAATAGATTTATTGTTTTCCGTTGATTGAAATTTCCAGCTATGTTTCCATCTGAGTGGATGAGCCTCCACCGTGCGCTGGGCATGTGCGGTGTCCTACCTTGGCCGAGCCTTTGAGAATTCTGTTGTTCTTGTTGTTGCTGCTGTCTTCTTGCCAACTTCTTCATCTGAAACCAAAGGAGTCGAAGTCGTGAGGAACTCCCAAAACTAACATGCTGTCTTTAATTTAAAAAGGATGCTCCTTGCTATTCACCCTTGAATGAACTGCATGAAATCTGTATCTTGAGTGCACTTCATTGTCAAGAATCAAAGGTTTTCACGAGATAATCATCAGGAAAGAGGAGGGTGTAGACATTTAATGCATGAGCGAGCAGGATTTGCAACTCCTCGCTCCGGTCTTTGCATTTGCGAAAGGAATGCAGCGATAAGTTTAACACACATAGTTGGGGAGATTTATTAGCTGGACTCTAAAATTTGGTGCTTTTTTACTTTTGTGAAGACACAGAGTGCCCTGCATCAGTATCTCTCACCTTAGCTCTCTGGTTCTGAAACCACACCTGGACCACCCGAACACTGAGTCCCGTCTCTGCTGCCAGTGTCTCCCTCACCTGGAAACATCCAGGCAAAGTATGTTCAGCATCACACAAGAAAATAAACAAAAAAAACAAAACTCCGCCCCTGCCACATTTTCCAACCGGCAAACTGCCTCTTGGATATACTTTGATTTCAGAGTACACTGAATCAGTGCAGTGGTCTTTCTGGAGTTCTTGGTTATTGCCTCTTCAAAGCATTGGACCGAGTGCAGCGCCTGTTTTAGGGGCCAGGCTACGGAGGCAGTTCTCTTATCCCAGTGTGACGTTGGGTGCAGACAGACTGCGTTACAGCAGCCTGCCTCGGTTAACACAGAACAGAATAGTGCTTGCCACTTCAAAGCGCAGCTCGGAGGCGGGGGAGATTTTTTTAATTTGAGAATTTTATTTGTCAAACTACTGTAGGGCTCGTGGTCAGCATCTAAATCTCCATTACCTCAAAGCAAGGAAAATAAAAAGGAGAACAGTCTCTGTTTTTATGTGGCTGATAAAGCTTTGTTTTACCTTTCTGCAGGGTTTTGAAGACACCTCAAAGGAAGCCTTGAAGGCTCGTCTCTGCTGAGTGGTTAGAATGGTGCGTGGTCTTTTGGGCCTCCTCGGATCCTTCCCATCATCCCCTTTCCCTTGGCTCCCAAGGCCTTTCTCAGGCTTGATGTCCAACTCCTCATCGTCACTTTTCTCTGTAGTATAAGAGACATTTTTTGGTCTCATCAGCACAAGCTTGAACTGACTACACCCTTTTAGTTGGTGACAGTTTGCTGATGAATATATTTTCATTTCTCTATTCCCAGAGATTCACACAGCACAAAGGCCTAATCAAAAGAGACACATGTGTTTCTGATCCTTTGTTATCAATTTATTAGAAAAGGAAAAAGCCACATGTACGATTAGACTTACAGAAGTCTGTGGAGAGCTCAGTGAAATATGGCCATTAGTCACTGAGCTGGACGCTGTGTCATTTGTTATTTATTGCTCTCAGCTTTGTCTGATTTACGCTAAATCAATCTCTGATAAGAATGCTACATCAAATGTGACTTGGAAAAAAATCAAGGTGGGCTCACGTGGGAAATACATCTCCTACAATGTAAGGAAATGTAAGGTTTTGCTCCATTTTAGCTCTCAAAATAATGACAGAACATATTTGGCTTTCCCAAAATGTTTATAGTGAACAGCAAGAACAGAAAAGAACAGAAAACCTGGATTATTATCATATTTCTATTGCACAATGAAAATGCACATGCCCAATTCCTCCACCATTAACAAAACACAGATTATTTAACTCTAGTTTATTTTGCTTTTTTAACAGTTGCAACTTCCAGATTAAGGTTGTATCTGTATCTGTTGGGTTGGTACCATAGGAGTATATTTAATCTGTAGTTCAGTATCACTTGCTATAAAGCCCACAAGCAAGCAGTGCTGATAAGAAACCTTAATGATTTTTGGGTTCTACTCTCTGACAGGATTTGCTCACACTGTCTCTTGTCATCTGGTTCTAATATCTGTCTACATTTCTTAGCCAAAAACCTACGTTTCGTCTTCCACATGCTGAGGTTAACCTCCGCGCATGTCGACATTGTCTCCATCTAAAAATTTGGAGACGTGTACAGAAAGACGTGCCTGAGCAGCGTGCCGGGACACAAGCGAACATGAGGGACGCGGAGCAAATATTCCCACAAGTTGACAAAAGTTGACACAGGCACAGATGTATTTGACAAATTCCCTGCTTTTGTGCATGTTCAAATGTGTGCCAGATGGTAGTGAACAGTGAGACTTGGCGAAATGCCCCGTTGTGTGTGCAGTCTATAGGGGAGGAACACTGATAAGAGTGGAGGTGCAGGCTTTCTGCAGAAAGGCCCCAAATCCCTCTGTCACTCACCATGATACAGTAATTTAATTCATTCCAGCACAAGATTCTGCCTTTACACAGTCAACCATTTATACAGGGTGGCTTGGCTGGTCCTGTTTCCACTTCCTACTGTATTACAAACCTACACTTCTTGCTTGAATGAATGCTACAAAATCAGCCACTGAAAATCTACAGATGTTAGAAGATTTTCCTGCCAAAATCTCAGGCGTCTTAGCGATAGATTCGAGCGCTGGAACTATTTGTTTCTTTTAATATTAACAATATAATAATAAAGCCAGTAAGATTTAGTTGATATCCTCATGGAGGATGTCTGTGTTGGCTACCGGTGTGATGGAACAGAGCATACAGAATACAACACCTCAGTGCCATGTGATGATAGCACCGTGGTGCTGCTCTCACTCCCGTGCGAGAGGGTGCAAGGGGGCTCACCTGAGTCTGAGTCATCCGGGCTGACCGAGCTCAGTAAATCTTTCTCCCTCTCGTAGTCGATCTTGCAAAGCAGCTGACCCTCCTTCAGGACAAACTCGTCGCCCTTCCTGAGTTGGCGGTCGCACACGCAGCAGCAGAAGCAGTTCAGGTGGTATACGCACTCCAGGGCGCGCATCACAAACTCTGTGGGGGCGATCTTCTCCATGCAGCCGCTGCACTTGGTTGCAAACAACCTAAAAAGACAAAAAAAAAGGAGGAGAACAGAAAATATTTTATAGGAAAAAAAAAAAAACACAGCCACAAGTAGAATTTATTTCTGCCTTTTTTTTTTTCTTTTCCCCCCGTCATGGTCTGTGGTTACAGTTCAGTAAAGCTTTAGATGCCCATCAAGGGGTTTTTGAAGTTGGCTCGTTGACCCTGTGGGCAGCCAAAGAGGTGACTCCTTTGGCAACAAGTCATCTGTTAAAATTTCTAGGGTGGGCCCAGCTCTGCATCATTCCAAAGTGAGCTCAGTCATGGGTGCCAAAACCCCCTTGCAAATCAAAGACAAAAAAAGAAAAAGAGGCTGGATTGTGAGTGAGGATCACCAAACCTGATGATTCCAATCAAGCCTTTGAAGGCAATTTACCCATTTCTTTCATATCCCAAGTACTTTATATGCATCAGATACCATATCAGAGACTGTGATTCATTGCTGGCTACTGCTCATATCTCATCTTAGTGTCTAATATCATGCCTCTATGGTGCAACACTACCTCTATCACCATTTCCCTGACAACACCTCCATCTTCTTTTATATCCTTTCAGCGAAGATGTTTGCATTGTTTTATTGGTGACTGAGAGGCATTTAATTCGTCCTCTGTTGTTCAGAAGAAGCCACATTAAATGGAGCAAGAAAGCAGGGAGTGTGGTTGATCTTGTCCAGCCGTAAAGCTGGATTTATTAGCGGCCTCTTTGTTTGCCCTGGTCTGGAAGACAGCTGGCAACCGCCTATCTATTTGTGGTGAACATCTATTTCATTGTGCAAGGCAGGGAGGCAGCAAAGGAGCAATTGACATCATCTGCTGGTTCGAGACAGGGATGAACGATAGTGATGAATATAATGTGTAAATATGAGTGGAGGCAAACCAAAGGATGGTTTTGTTATGGTAATGCTGTTATAGGTACTGATTGAGTGCTGATATTGTGTGTGCGTTCACACGTGTGAGTAGTGTGTATGAGCAGCTGCATGCATGCTTTTTGTTGCTGTCTCTATAGCTTTCTAAAATAATTGCTCATCAGATCAGAATCAGGGGAGCTACGCTTTATGCTATCTTAATTACATCACAACAATTAATAATCTATTTTTACTAGTTTCTAGGAATCCGCCCACTCTAATGCAAATAACAACCTGTATATGTCAGCATAATACAGCTAGAGCATCTTCTTTTTCCTTTTTTTTTCCATTTTGAAGCTGCAAAACAACAGAGATGTCAGAGCTGGCACTCGCAGGGTTCATAAAATCCTTTAATCTTTCATTTATTACAATAAGTTAAGAAGATTATTATTGAACTATGAAAAAAACCCTCAAGGATAATCCCTTGAAAAAGAAATGTTGGCATGTTTCTCAAATAAGCGGGGTTCTTGTTTAAGTGGCCTGCCAACCTGGATCTGTCTTCTAAACAAACGACCGAGATTGGCCATTGAAATAAATGAAAACTACAAGGAATCGAACGAAAGGAGAGGGAAATAAAAATAAGAAACCTCATGTTCCTGAAGATATGAAAAGAAGAATATTCAGGGAGGTGTTTCTAGTTTTTAGAAGGATTAGCGTGCGACATGCTAGGATCACGGAAAAGAGGTGATGAATCTGTCAAGACAAGTTCCCTGCTCTAAGTGTAATGTTTAGCTAATGATTGCCGGCTTAGGCTCAGAATGAGGGCGAAAAGTTGAGGAAATGACTTGTTAGCATGGTTTTGATTCGCGAAGGACTCTGCATTCACCTACGGCCGCTCTCAAATCTTCTCATCTAGATGAAAACATTCTCATTCAGCCCTCTTTCCTTTCTTCTTTCTCCTCACCAGGTCTAATCTTGTAAGCCATTATTTTTCTATTTCCCCTCTCTGTCACTTTGCATTATTTTTGCTGCTGTAATTCCTATTCGTCCCTTCTGGAATCTTCCTGTCCTGCTTTGTCCTCGGGTCTAATCCGGACTTTCTGCCTGTTTTCAGTCCCCGGTCCCCATTCTCAGCAGGGTTCAGATGGAATAGCCATGCATGACGCCCCTTCTATGGCAACCACACCTCCACAGGAAGGCAACGCCGACTTTTCGGATGGGCAGAGAAGGCCTTTGAGAAGCTGGCAGCAGAAGTAAATCCTTCTCTAAGGAACAAGGAGAATTAGCAGGGAGCAGTGGACTAGGGATTTAACCCTACCCCTCTCCTTTGAAAGGCGCAGTCAGTCCCACTCCTGCGGTTAGCCACAATCAAACAGAGGAGGAGTGGGGAGGTGGCAGCGGGGAGAGGAGAACACAAACTCCCTGAAAGACACAAGCAGTGGATTGTGGAGGAGTCTAATCCCACTTTAATACCTTTCCAAGTTCAGCTGCTAAAGAATGCTCTTTAAAACAACACCACTGTGTGAGCAGTGAAGGTTGACCAGGGGGAGGCACGCCATTCAACCTCCCCAACATTACCTGATTAGTGGTTTGAGCAGCAGGCTGCTGGGCCAGCATGCCAACAGGAGACAGAGTAGAAGATGTAAATGATGCTTTTATGTATAGAAAAACATCTGGACAGGGGTTTGTGATGCCATTAGCTGGAGAACAGACTACAGCCCTCTCTGTAAACATCAACAGGGATATTAAAGAAGCTGAATGTGTGACTGAAATCAGAATTTAAGTGAGTTAAGTCATCATTTACCGATTTTTCTTTCCACTTGATTCCACTGAAAATAAGACTTGTATCCGCCTAAAATCCACTTTCTGGCCATTCGGCTGCTTCGGTAACATGACGCCCAGTGTTGCAATGGTGAGCTTGTCTGTATAGAAAAGACACCACAAAAGGGGACCACCAGCGTGACAGCCCGCGTCCCGGCTCTTGCTTTTTCTCCTCCCACACCTGAGCGCACAGATCAAGTGATGAGACCCTCCTGTGTGGATCAATGGCCACATCTCAAGCAGAGAGACCTGTCAATATTTACCCAGGCCTCCCTGGAACGGGACTCATAAATGGGAAAAAAAAGAGCCCATCTCAGCACATACCTCATTCCCAGGGGATCATTACATCTTTTTTTTTAATCCTGTCCTCACATACCTGTAATCCCTTGTCATCTCTTTCTTACATCATCTATAGTCGTCTCTTACTTTCTGCGACAGATTATTATCAAACTCTTAATGCTTGTAATGCGACGGCAAAAGCGGAAAAAAAATTATTAAGCAAACAATGGTATGTCTGGCGAACCCTTTAGCTGCAGTTCAGGGACATAGGTTCTCTCTCCTTTTAAACAGATTATAGGCAACTTAAAGTGTGACAACTTCTTAAGCTTCCACCACATGCTGCCAAAGATTTCTCTGCCAGAGACATTACATTTAATGCCCCTGCCACAGTGATCAGGAGCATGGGTTGGGATAATAGAAAGGCATATAATAGATAGTAGCAACCCTAGGGCAGAAGAATAAGAGAAAGGGGAGAGTTGGGGCGGTACAGGGTTGCTTACGGCGCTCGATAATCATGCCACATTTAGCAACACGTGCAACAGTCTCACCTACTCCCCTTTTCCTTTTGAACAACACTCTGAGAAATACCATAACAATTTAGGGGAAGAATAGCCAGGGCCATTATGTCACCACATCGCTTCAAAGACAGAGAGGATGAGGATTATCCAGGCAGCAGCTGTAAGCCATTACTTTGAAGATGGGCTCTTGTGTTTGGGGAGGAAACCCATGGACGTGCCAATCATGTAGAGGTGAGACATGAGGCCTGTGAGGCAGGTGACAGATGAAGACATGGACTGACTTCTCACAAATTGCTGCGTCCCCAAAGCTTAAAAGAAACCCTAAAATACAATGTTTGGCTGAAGAGCATCTTTCTTTTTTTTTTTTTATTTCTTCAAAATTCTTAAAATTAATGTTTACTGTTTGGAAGATACACTCACTCATCTACTTATAGAATTTTAAAAGATGCAATAAATATGTTGTATTTACCCTTCAGCTAAATATATGCTATAATATATGTTAGCTTTTCATAAAGACTGGAAACGTGCCAACAAAAGCCTGCTTTGCCCAAAGGCAAAATCAAACAATCAACACCAGTGGTGGAAATAAAGTATATATGCAAAGCATATTAATGTATGTGTTTGTATTTTACTGGATTTTTCCCCTTTTTGACTCTGTCCACTACAGATCAGATAGAAATAGTTTCATTTCTTTACATTTATCTGACAGGTAACTGTTTGACCTGTCATTGTCATTAAGTTTTCATGTGGGATTTTTAGTACAAATATTTGGAATTTTTATTGTTCATTTTTAGTTCTTTTACCTCCAGGTGTGAAGACTTTCACTATGGATGCAAACAACTGATCAGCACTGTTGAAGCTCATACTTCATACTATTTTTGATCTGATTTCTGATTTTATAATCATCTCTCCTCCAGGTGGATTCATGTTGTGTTTGCTATCTGGAAAGACAACAAACAACTCTGTCACAGCAGCGGTTTTAGAAACTGTCACTCAGCCACTTCTCAGCTCTTCACGTAACACGCCTTGGTGGAAATTGCCTTTTAGCAACACTATCAAGAGCTTTAGCTAGAGAGGAAAACATTTGATCCCCAGATGTTTCACTTCACATGGAAGAACAAACCTTTTCAACTTTGTTTCAGTGTCACAAAAAATTACTTTGTTATGTATGGTTCTGTTGTCCTTTTCATGCAGCAGATGCTGGATGTTGGCCAGAGGACCCCAAAAATAGCAACCTGAATTCAGCTAATCCTTCGGTGTGATTGCTTGCAGAGGCTCGGATGATAAAAGCAGATCCCAAAAAGAGCATTGTGCTTCAACACAACTGGTTTCAATGTGTAAAAGAAGCAGATTACGTATTCTCATTCCACTCCTATAAAATCTAACTTTTAAGCATAAGTGGACAAAGTATGAAGAAAGTAGTGATGATGCCGTTTGCATGAACAATCTCATAGGCTGACCTTGTTTCTTTGTATCAGCATTTCTCTTCGGAGCATAGATTCATGGAGAGTAATAAAGCCAAATAAAAAGTGCCATCTCTCTGCTCCCAAGGGCCAGCTCCAGTCAGCTCTAAAAGCTGCTTAATCACCATCCCTTGCTTACCACATTAGCATAATAATGGCCTTTAAATTGAGGCTCTTTGTTTTTTAATTAAACTCCCAGCAGGTAAAAGTAAAACACATTAACCGGAGATGTGTACACCACTAATGGCCCAAAGGTGCCTTCTTCATCACACAGCTCTGGCCACAGGATTCTGCTTATTCCCCGGACTGACGCGCAGCATCGGCTGCCTGCAAGCTCACCGGGGAGGAATGAGACATGCTGATTGCACTTGGCATGGCAACGATAATAGCAGAAACGCGTTCGATATGTAAGAGGGTGCATATGCACCTGCCGTGCCTCTCAGAGGAAACACGCTTAGTAATAGCTGCTGTTCAGAGCAATACTAAATCTATAAGATGACGCCACTAAGTGCCGACAGAAGTGTTTCCAGGATCGTCTATCCCACATGTCTGCTATTGTGAAAATAAATATGGCCACTTTATTTCTATGGCGGCATGAGCTCCTATGTGCTGGAATGTGCAGCTCCTCGGACAAGTCCCCAGCCAGACTGACATCCCAGGCAGATCCATGCACAACGCTACACGCCACAGCTGCGAAAAGAAATCCTAACCCTTCATTCAAATGATCTCATTCCAGGGTTCACAGATTACTCTAAATCTGAACCACGGCTAAGCAGGGATTTGCACTCCAACAGACTGGAAGAGCCCAAAAAGATGCATATTGTGCACCTTTTTTTTCAATCGTTTTTTAAAATCATTTTTGACATATCAAGAGTACAGAAAATATTTGATGTTCAGAGGAAGCAAGTAATGTTGGGTCAACCGAGAAATAATGTTGCACATAAATAATCGATAGTGAACGTTCATACAAAGCTGAAAAAGAGACAGTAGGCTACCGCGAATTTCCTCACAGCATCACTGCTTCTCCTCCACACATCTTTGCTAATGAGCTGCTACAGGAAAACAGCATGGAAATAATCCTCCCCAGCCACACAGGTAGAACAAAGCTCATGGAGTGAAAAGGACAGTGCGTTGGCCAGCGGAGGAGGCTAAGTACACATCTAAATACAAGAGTAAGCAGGCAGGCACACATGATGCTGTTTGGACAGCTGCTATTCCTGAGTATGTAAAATGAGTGCAAAATCACATTTAGGCTCAGTTTTTAGAGCTTTCAACAAACAACACAGTCACACAGTCTGCACAACAGCATCTGCGCTGAAATTATAACTGTAATGATTTTTTTTTTCTAATCTGTTTTAGCTGTCTTTACTGCTTTCCCCCCCTTTTTACCTGCTCTCAAAGTGGAGTTGATGCTTAATCAAATGAATTATGAGACTGTGACTTACAAGGGCGTTATGAAGTTGTGTGTGCCGCCCTTTATCACCGCTGTAAGTAAAACACTTTGTAAAAGGCCATCGCTGTGGAGATGAGACATGAGTACAGCATGAATCCAAGCAACTTGTTTTATGGCTGTAGTTAAAAAAACACATTCAAACTCATCTGCACCCATTTTCTACATGCTGGAATGACTCTGTCCTGCTGTTCTAAGCTGATCTGCCCATCGTGAAGCAGAATGCGCCACTGACTTCGACTGATTTTTGCCCACAAAATTAGGCCCAACAGCTCAAATGCTTCAGAACTTCAGTATGGCTCCTTTTAACCTCCCATATAAACTCCATCTTTATCATGACTGTTTATTTTTTGTTTAGATTGATGCAGGAGATTCACACGAGTCCTGATGCTTGTACAACTCAAAGCAAATATGATTCAATGTCCAGTAAAAGACAAGACCGAATTATAAAGTAGTAAAGGATTTATCGACCTCTAAGATACTTTACTTTCTTTATTGTAAGAAAATAAATGGACTCGTCTTACAGATTCAGAGCTGGAATGGTTAAAAAACAACATTTGGATTGGAGAGCTTTATAATTACTATTGACCCAGAGGTTCTGGGTCTAAGAAATAAAACAAACAGTAATATGAGGTGTTCTAAAGCACAAGTCTGCAAATATGCAAAGACAGGGTCTGGTGGAGAGCATCACGCTTTGGCTTCTTTTCTCCGCTCCTAATCTGTGGGCCTACACAATATTAAGACGGCTTTGGAGCCACTTGTGACCCAGCTGTGCACTAATGAAAAATTCCACAGCTCTGTGCAGAGGCCAATGGAGCTTGACCCCTTTCCACCCTGAACCAAGCAATGTCCATCTTGAAGAGTTTACCAGCATGAAAGATACTGGATTAAAAGAGTAGAACAGGAGAAAGAGAGACAATCTGTGAAAGTCTAAAAAAAGAGAGGAGGAAAAAGAAAATAAAGGCCCCTTGTGTGTTTCCCCTTTTTCTTCCCCTGCAATCTTTAGCATATTGATGTGAAGTAAAGTGTTTGCTCTGGTTTTAATGGGCAGAGATGATCTGGAGATCTTTGTGACTGAGGATTGTTGGATGAGGGGGCTCTGTTTACTTAACAGAGATTCACTCTAAGCCCAAAATTAGTTTGGAGGGAGAGAATGTGAGGTAACCAGGAATTAGTTGTTGTTCACAAGATCCGGATTCATGTGTTTGTGATCCTGCTGCCCTTGATTCTCTGTCTCCGAGTCTTAACTAAGACAAAAGCCGCCACTATAGGAGTTATCGAAAGAACACCAAACATGAAAAGGCTCCCCGAGTGCAAAGGTATATTGATAGCAGTGGAAGTCATGTTCGCTGCTCTAAAAGGTCAATAAGCAGTCCGTTTTTACACTGATGTAGATGTTTTGGTCTAGTCTGTCTTTCATTATCTATTTTTTTCCCTTGGCATTTATTTATCCAAACTTAGACATAATTTATAGAACAACCACTTCAGCCACCCACTCATCTCCTGTAGTTGCTGCTATTCAGCCATGCAGATACACGGCTATCTAGATAACATCTAGGAAAACTGCCAAGAAATGCAGAGGAGAGAGGACAAACAGAGCATCTCCAAGGGTGCAAGAGAGGGAAAGATGAGAAGAATAAATGTTCATTACTGCCCTGTCTGGGACAAATGCACGGAACAACGCCGATCCTTAATTTTCTATAACTGCTTTCACAGAAGTTCACTGATTTTATGAGAACAGATTACAGGTGCAAATGGTTTTATCTTCAACATATTTGTCTTACCAACATACATCACACGGAAATGTCTTCTAATGCATTACTTATATATTTTGGTGTGAGCAGGAAGTTGAATAAAATTGAATTGATCTATTTTTCACATTAAATATGTACAGCAAAACAGAATATAATAAAATAAGAAAGTGAAGTGAAAAAAAAATATTTTCATTCAACATTTCAATTAGAGTGAAAGAGGACATATATTGGAATTAATTGGTGATGTGATGGTGATGTCTCTGCACATAGTATGATGCCTTATGATTGGTTGATACTGAGAAAGAAAGCAGACAGTAGTTTCTGATAATCGACAGTAGAATAGATCGACTGAATGCTCTAGCATCTAAATCATTGATGCCCTTAAGATGAGTTGTCCATTCTTCAAGGCAACACACTGCAGAGCAAATGTGCTGTGGGTGGGGGGGTGACCAGACAACGAAAAAGAAAGCAAATGAAGAATAAACACTGTTATTGAAAGACGTGATGCTTTAAGACCTGGGGGCCAGGGATTAACATTCGGCTTAGCATTCAAATAATATATTTGAATATCTGATCAGCAATCCTCTTCAAAGAGCTAAATCCTGAGATTAGCAGGTGTTATGCAAAAAAGCTGTGTTTTTTTTTTTTTGTTGGGAACGTAGCTACACTAGCCAAACAAATATGTCTTTGAGTGTGAAGGGCTGGCATGGATGTATGGTTGTAACCATGGCGACTGACTGGTAGTTAGGAGTCTGGGAGAGGGGTGCGGTGCTGGAATGTGTCAAACAGACAGAGGGGTGCACATTCACGGCAGAGCAAACCCAAAACCTGCTGTTTCACTAAACACCATCAGCTACATTACTTGAGACCACCTACAAATTCCAGGGAGCTTAAAGGTCATTCTAAATCATCTATTTAAAATTTAATTATTTAAAAATAAATGAAAAAAAATTGACATCACATTGAACAATTTAACGGTTACCACAGTATTAGAATTATATTATAAATAAATATGTATTGCACTGACAGAAGCAATTATTCTCTATTATAAAGAGACCATTACCCCTATGTGAGCTTTTTATTAATTCTAAATGAGAATCTCTATATTTAAAACTTTTAATTTAAATTGTAAAATGTGCATCCTTCACCCTAGTTAAAACAAGACATGTTTATACTTGCATAATATGTGGTTTTTCAGTACAGTACAGTTGTATTCAGTCTAAGGACTGTCCCTGTGTTGTTTTACTCTAAAAGAACAATAAATGAATTGTCTGTGCTTGCTCCAACCTGCATTGTGTATGAGACTGTTTGTGTGTGCTTCATCTTGAAAGGGAAATTCTCGCTTCATTGTTGCAGCTAAAGTTACTGTGAAACTATTTTGCTCGTCTTCAAGTATTCAAGCATGCATTCTGCCCCAGGAGGTCTAACAAAAGTGTTGTCTGATTCCATTGCTGCTCTTTCTTTCTGCTTTCCTCTGTCTTTCCCACACACTGGCAAACGCATAAACACACACACTCGGCATTTCTCTGTCATGTGGTTGGTGGTGTGTAAAATCTCATCGCTCCAGCTGGAAGGGAACAGGTTT
>JBBDHI010000012.1:20434447-20444816 GCA_037177115.1 Craterocephalus stercusmuscarum | reverse complement strand
CTAATCCAGTCATTATTCATAGCTATGTTAAACATAAGTAAGAAACAAACAACATAAACAAGAAAACAAACAAAAAGATTTAAAAAAATGTCTGAGTCCTTTACCAACTTCCCTGTGTAATCATCCCCACTGCCAAAACCTGTTCTAAAAGTTCATATAATTAACAAATGACCAAAAACAGCATCATTTTTAAACATAAATGGTTTCTTTTCTTTGTAGCTGAATATTAATTAAAATCAAGTTTGTCAAGAAGAGTTGGGCTCAGTTCACCAAGTTCAGGCAGCTGTATTACTGCAACATAGCACTAGGTGATGCTGTATGATCACTGAAGTAAGTTTCCAACTCCCCAACTGAAGCCACTGAGTCAAAATAGCAGAAATTTTGAAACTGGGTGCTCTCATTGAAGAAAAAAAAAAAGAAAAGGGGAACACCTTTAAAGGTTTTTAGTTACTTGGGGGGAAGCTTTAAGTTACCCCAAACCTGTCACACATCACAAGTCTTTTTTTTGTGGAAGGATTTCGTCCCCCCCCGACCAAAAAAAAAAAAAAAAAAAAAAAAAATCAGTCTCAACATCTGGCACTGTAAATAAATATTCCGGTGTGTACGTGTGCGCGTGTGGATGTGTGTGTGGGGATGATGGATGGGGGAATGGGGTGTTATCAGGGAGAGCATGTATCAATGTCTGCCAGTTTTACACACAGGCTGACAGGACAGTGACACACTAGAACATGGGCGGCAGTCACCCAGACGAGCCGAGCTTCATTTCCTGTCCCTGCTCCACTGCCAAAAATATGTGACATGTTGTCTTCATTAATTCCACCTCTATTTGGAGCTCTACCTCTCACACACCCTATACACTACTGTCCCTCCATACATTCATACAGAAACACACACACACAGTGAAGACAGAGAAACACACACGCAGATAACTCCCTGTAAGCACTAAAAACCAATCATACATAGGTGCTAATGAAAATCTTGTCATGTGTGCATACACACTTCTTTCCACTCTACCGTACTCCCTCTGAAAATCATTAGCCAGCCGCCAACAACATTTTTCAGCAGAGCAAACTACATAAAGATGTCACTTTAAATCGCTTACTAATTAACACTTAAAAAGACACAAATTAGATATGCGTGGCTAAAAGCAATTATAATATCCGCAAGTTTTGCGAGTCATTTGGGAAATGAAAAGAATGCCTAATTGCTGGAACCAACATCATCTGAGACATGGCTTAAGTGATGCCTGTTAGGAAATGGTCTTATCTACAACTGGGACTGTGATTACAACAGTTTTCCTCGATTACATGTGCATATGGAGAATTCTAAAAAAAACGACATCTCTTTCATGAATCTATGTGTTTTTTGAAGGAAGGCAACTGGAATCGCTGTGTTTCAGGGGAGGGGTGGGACAAGTCCCGAATTCAAGCGCAGACAGTGACCTCTTCTGGACAGCATAAGTGCAAATTAACCCCAAAACAATGAGGAAAAGTGGGGGCCAATTTCATTCTATAACAGCTTTCCTGAATTTCACCATTGTGCCTTTTGTTGTTTTGCGTATCCGCGGCTGAGCTGCCCACTCTTCACAAGCTTCAAGCACAGAGAGCATAATCAACATTAAACGTATAGTGTAATGCAGAAAAATAATAAACGCTGCACACAGTCCGTCTCTTGCTTGTTTACAAGAAAATCACCCGCTATATTTCCCCCCTCGTTCTGTACATCTCACCGCAGGATAATAATAAGAGAAGTAAAAATAACACAATGGTGAGGGATGCTTCCACTTGGAAACTAATTATCAAGCTAAGCTGTGACTTATCCTCATCAGCCTGGCCCCGCCATTAATCTTGTGCTGTCGTCCACTTCACTAAATCCTGTGTGTTACACTATCTCACATTTACTTCATCAGCTCCAGCGCGGCTGTAATTAATGATTTCTCATGCCCTTCCCTTCTCTTCCCCAGCTCAGCTCACCATGTGTCCTCCTGCTAATCACACTCTCGGAGAAGGAAAAAAAAGGGAGGAGGAGGAGGAGGAGGAGAGGAAGCTAGAGTGGAGAGGGGAAGAAGAAGGAGGAAAAAAAAAAAAGTGATGAAAACATATAGGATGAGCAGTCAGCCTGTCTCCACCCTGGACACACACACACACACACACACAAGAACACGTACATGCTATTAGTACCTGCGCCAGCAATGAGCTTCATTCAGATGACCATATGACAAGATGGCGACTCTGTGTGATGTGGATAGTATGTGACAGAAGACAGAGGCAGAGTGCAGAACAGACACCCGGTTTGATGAGGGAGTGTTTGCTCTGTAACACATCTCAAACCCAACAGCACCTGTTCTTTTACAGTGGTCTGTCACTTCCTGGCAGTTCTGATACCAAGATACCGTGCTAATGAGAGAGAAGGGGGGTTGTCACTCTCTTTAAAGCGCACACACACACGGACACACAAAGGCGCGCTCGCTCTCTTTCTTTCCCCTCGCTTTCACGAACACACAAGAGCTATAAAGAAGGAGCTCCGCGCAGACGATTTTCTTCCTAGAGATGCCTGTAGGCTACAGTATTTCATCAGAAATGGGAAGGACTTTGTGGTGCTTTTTATTTGTTCTACATGATCTCGAACTTTTACACCGTGAGGCTGATTGGAAACTTCAAAAGTTTAACGTGGCGAATGTGACCAGAAGAAAGGCCCCTTAAGATGTGAGAGATGCTCGATTGAGCTGTTAGAGGGAAGGATTGAGGAATAAAAGTCAAGTGTTTTGGAACAGGACACGAAGCTTTTAAAAGAGAATGGCTGCCTAGCATGGCCATGCTTTTATTCAATTGGGGCTTAGTGGAGCCAACAGGGGCCCCGCTGTCTCAGACACTTAATTACAACCCCAAGACCGTTTGCTTTGCATTCTGGGCCAGCGGCGTCAGCGGCAGCCGAGCGTTGCAGCCTCTACTCACTTCCTCCTCGATCTCTGCCAGGGATTTGATCGTAATGCCCATTAAATTGACTTGCTGCATCTGAAATCAAAAGCAGGGAGAGGAGGAGGGAGAGGAAAAAGAAGAAGAAGAAGAAGAAGAAGAAGAAGAAAAAACACAAGAAACATGGCGGTTAGGCTCATGGCTAAGTAAGCATGCTTAAAATCTTTAATCCTCTCCCTCTCTGTGTCAATACAAACGGGGCCATAGTGACAACTGCTGCCAAGCAGCCAAATGGACTGCACTGAGCCAGCTCTGCCTGACTGCACGCATTCATCACTCAGTCTGCAGGAAAGAAAGGCAAAGAAGTGAGGGAAAGAAAAGGAAAGAAGAGTTGCTCACCTGCAGGGATGCTGTAGGAAAGGGAACTGATTATAACTCGCGTGTTGCGCAGATAATAAAGACATTACTGAGTGTTTTTCACCAGGCCTTTAAAGAATTTTTACCTTTAGGGGATTTTCACAAAACTTCTCAGAGATCATGAAGGGCACATTATCCAGAGCTGAAAGACAAGTTAAGGAAAGACAAAAAAACAAAGTTGACTTTAACACCAAAACATATTATGCCCCAGTCTTGATCCGGAGTGTTTCCTCCAGACTAAATGTGGGATTATAAAACAGCAAAGCTATCAACATCCCCAGCCGCCCCGACACCTCCCCTCCTTCCGTCTACTGAGGGAAGATGAAAGGCTTTTTTTATTCTCCGCTGTATTTGAGCACCTCCACTCTCTCTTTCTACCCAGCCCTTACCCGGCCCTCTTCCAGTTTAATTACTCTTGATTATTCCCGATTCTGTCTTGTCTGAGAGATGTTCACCTCAGAAACAAAGACACACTCACGCTAGACACAGAAAAAGCAGAAAGAAGAGAGACAAAACATTTGCCAGATATCAAATTTGCATGAAAATAAGCCACACTGTTCAGCCGGCAAAAAAAAAAGTGGATTGAAATGAGGACTTGCCAGGAGCGTGGTGGTATAATTAGCATTTGACCAAACAAACGAGCTTCAACAGAGCTATAATTAAGCAGGCCTGTAATTAAGTGTATGCCCTTTATCATAATGATCGTGGTTAAAATGGTGTGATGGCTGCCAGTTGATTATTAATGGTGTAACCCCGTCCTGCATGCATCCTGCACTGGAATCAAGGTGTCACGACTGTCAGGCTAGAGAGCAGCCCTTTGTTTATAAAATACATTAGGGCCCAAATTAACACAGGGTGACAAGAGACACAAAGCCTCTCATTTCCAGGCTGAAAGGAAAACTGCAGCTGCTCGGCTTCATTATAAAACTCCCAATTCTGAAAGAACAAAACTTGCCGGCGTTTGGCTTCGACAGGAGCTCCAAATATCAAGAGGCCGAGCTTCCAACTGCTGCTCTTTAACCTGCCGTCCATTATAGCGCTGGTATGGGAACGGGAACTCATAAATGTAAGCCAAAGCTCTTCATGAGTCATCATTTGGGAGCTGATGCTCCTTTTGGGTTTTCCTGTTCGCAGCAATATTTCAAAGTATGAAATTATAATTTTTTCCCCTCATTTTGACACTTGTGTGACTTGCTATCGTCCCTTGGCCATTACATAGATCCAAGGTTTGGCACTTTCCTCATAAATTTAGCACAATGTGGTCTTTGTAATCAAAGCATGACCTTTACCCTGAGGACCAAAGAGAAGCTTGTTTAATTTCTTCCACTCATCTCCCAAACTGCTCTTTAAGTGGGGGTCTGACATAATCATGAGGATGAGGATGTTCAACAGTTTAACTTTAACGTCATGTACCGACACTTGAAGGTGAAGCTATGAATGTTTTGGAGGCAGGTTTGTGAAAGACACTTCAAATGTATCTGGAGCTGTGGAGCAGCAGAGTCAGAAAGATACTATGACCATCCACACTTTCACAGACAGACTGACAGACTGAAGTTCCTAAAGTCTTGGCTGAAGGCAAAAAAAAAAAACAAACAAAAAAAAAACATGGATGGATTCAAGAGTTGTTATGACAACAACACCCATCCTATCCCAGCACTTCTGAATGCGTGCTTGTCTGAAGCAAAAAAAAAGCCAGTCAAGATGGCTGGCATGATGACTTGTTTAAGCTCGTAACTACAAGGGAATAAACATGCTCCACTGTGTCGCTGGCAGCACCAACACCAGACAGAGGTAAGTAGGAAGAATACATTTAAATCAATAGCCAGCAGTGGGAAGCAGAGATTGTGGCTGCTGATGGATCTGCATGGCACGGACAGATGAATGCGCAGAGCTGAAGGCCAGAGTGTTTCTTTATTGCTCAAGGATTACATTTAAAACCAGATCTCACTTTGTATTCCTCCACCATCTATACTAGAGAACCTATCTTACATCCAGATAAATGGAGAGGCACAGAAGATGACTTGCTTGTAAAGGATGGCTGTTTTACTGTAGAGTAATCTTAAGGGTGCAAAGGGCAAAAACAATGTAAATCCAATCTTCTGACCAGGAATCCCCACTATGAAGCATTTTCAAGCTGCTCAACAGCCTGGCTACACTCCATTAACTCATGAGTATATTGCAGTGTGGGGAATTGGGTGGTTATTTGGCATTTGGTGCATGCGAGCGCAGTCGATACGAAAACATCTGGCAGGACTTTGGGCACGGCGACTATGATGATGATGGCGATGATGATGGCTGTGAGCGCAGAGGTGGCGTTAAGTAAGGAGGACCCTGTGGCTTGAGTGATTGTAGTGTAAAGAACGAAGTCAGCACAGGGCCCGTGTGGATCATTGCCTTATTAATGGCTCCGTCAGGTGCGATGAGCAATGGCTGCATTGTCATCTCCAGCCCCTGGGCACAGATGAATGGCTGTTTCAGGGCGGGAAGGGCTCCCTCGTACGCTGGGCTGAGCACTAATCCCTCACTCTTCCATTGTTGGATGCACTGTCACCCAGGACTTCGGCAACACTACGCACTGCACTTCCAGGGTTTCCAACACACACGGCTACGCGCAGCACGAGCGCACACATACCCACACACGCAAAAAGCGCATAAAGCACATCGAGTTGTGCTCCGACACTGACTGATGGGAAAATATGCGTGGTTGATCGAGCATACCCCATATTACCTGAACCACAACTCAAGAGTAGCACTTTAGGAATGTTGATGAACTTTTATTTTACACTTCACTAATTCAGCAGAATTGCATTGATCTTTGTCTGGTATGATTACTTGGGCGAATCTGTCTCGCTCCTGAATTAAGTGGGGAAGTCAAAGTCAGGGGAGTAACGTGCAGCATCTATTACAACTTCTTCACTTGTGGTCCTCTTGTTTAGCAGCAAGAAATGGGGGGAAAATGAGTGTATAGCTACATATATTATCGTCTGTATTTCGCAATCGAAACAACTGGATGTTGCCTTCTCTCTGTGTGCAGACTCTGCAATGCCTGCCATGTCGATGTGACTCTCAATTTGAGCCAGATTCTTTATGCAGACCATGGAAATGCTATTCTGGTTGCAGACCGTGCTCTCTGTCACCAGTGCAGATAATGGTGAGTAGATGAACAGGGAGCTGGAGGAGGACCCCCTATGCCCACTCACAGCCCTTAGCCCCACTCTGACATGAGAAATAGTGCCCAGGCCTGACAGCATCTCGGAGACATATTGTAGTTTATTTTGTCGCCCGGGCATGCCATCTGTGCCATTCCAATAGAGGGTGTGTGTTCAGGCTGCTGCAAGAGAGAGGGCATGAGGCTCTGGGTCCCTCAGTAACTGCAGCCGCGGCAGGTCATTAGTCAAATTGCCTAATGAGAGAGAATACAAATGGCCCCCTACCCTGACAGGAGGAATTTTGGAGGTGTCAGAGCTCCTGACCCGTGCTATGAGAACAGATGATAGCGAGTTGCTATTTTCAGATTCTTTTAATGACTATGGCTCTGTGAAACTCATTCTTTTTCTTTTATCTTTCCCCCACTTTTTCAAACCCTCTAGACAGATGGGTAAAAAAAAGAAAAAAAGGGGAAAAAAAATTAGAATAACTTTTCAGTACATTAAAATTCTCGCTTGCAAAGTGGAAATGTAACTTTTTAATTATTCAAGTGTTTACTTGGAAGTCAATTAACATTCAAAAAAGCATATAACATTAATATCAAAACGGATTATGTGCGGAAATGATGTTAAGGATTTCTGATCACCCTTTTTTTATTTTGTCTCTGCTAGCAGTGTGCAGTTTATTTTCACAGTCTCACTGAAGTGTGTGCAACCTTCTGTTGCAATTCTCCTGACAGCAAGACGGTTAGTTTATGCTTAAATATTAATTTCATTTCATCTGAATGTTTAAAATGTAAACAAGTTTAAAAGGTTTGCAGGGTCTAAGTGTAGTATCCAAAAGACTTACTGGATAAATCTGTTTACAGTTACACTTTACAGACTGGGGCTGCTAAACACGTCGAAAAAACAGAGGGGAAACATAAAAGAAGCAGTAGATAACAATTTTGCGGAATCATCGCATTGAAAAATACATTTAATACACCATCAAATCTTACTATATAGGTAATTGTAATTAATATGAGATTCTGTCTTTTAAGTAAAAATTCTATGAGATGATAAAAACAAGCAGCAAATGTAAATTTGGTTTAACTCCGATTTTCAGCAGTGATAAAAAAAAATGTCATAATCGATTTTAACAGAGGAATGTAAATGGCTTCTTATGTACATTGACCTACTTCTTTTTCATCTGTGACAAGCAATCCTTAAAATCTGGTTGAAGGTTTGAGGCAGAAGACAATCCCAGTCGGGTGTTGATTCAATTTCTCAGGAAGCAGACATAGCCCGCGACATTTTACAGTGAAATGGCTGCAAACACAGCTCCATAGATCAACATGCTTTGCTGTGCATATATGCAATTACATAAAAAAAGCACAAAAAATTGTTATATCTAAGTTAGAACAAGTTGAGCGTGTATGTAGAACAGACTGTAAGAAGTGCAACAGTTGTGAGGTTATATTGTTTTACTCTTTAAAGCTGTGAGCACAGAGAAAATACTAGGGGAGCCCTTTCTGCTTGCTAGCTATTGAGAGCTCTTGTGAAATAAAATGGACAATCAGACTTTAATCAACAGCACAGACTATTTTAAGGCACTGCCATGGCTCTGGCGTTGATCCCCAGCTGTGGCTGCTGGTAAATGTGCAGCAGAATGTGTGTATAAATGGGGTACGCCTCTCTGGACAAGTGTAAAAGCTGGCAGAGGGCTGACAGTAAATTGCATGTGCCGGATGGGACACAGCAGAAGGCACAATTACACAAATCCCCTCTTAATTAGCGGTTCTGTGGGCAAACTAACCCATAATGATGCGAGGGATGTGGTGAGCCCCAGAAATCCTAACAAGAAACACTCTGGAGCACTGGAGACTGGGTCATATGGCCCCAGCTCCCCTGAAGTAGTGACTGACGTGTGATCTGTTCTGATCAGTGGAGCTACAGGAGACGATTCCCGCCGAGCCGCGAGCTCCCCACCACCCTCAGCCCTCGCTGAGCTACTTGCCCTCTGGACTGTGGGTAAAGCAGCAGGCCCTATGTGGTTGTGGGTGGCATTATTAAGTTTTCCATGCTCACAGTACCGGGCAATGTAAAGTGGCATCTCACACAGTGAGTAATGAACTGTGCCAGAGCACAAGCAGGAGGGATGACAGCCAAAGAGGCCTCCTTGGCAGCCACTAACCTGGGCATCCACCAATTTATCATCCCTTAGAACCAATCCACCAATGCCTCACTGCCATTTGTCATTAATTATGCTAATAAGGATACCATTACTCTCCCAATGAAAGAGGGGATGTTATTAGTATAATGCATTTACAGTTTAATACATATGCATTTGCTTATTAGTTTTGTTGTCTGAATTGTTGGACTTTGAAAATAGATATTTCCTAGTGCTTTCAACTGTTACATATAGCCTATATACATTAAAAAATACCAGTGCTGCTACAGATAAGGCGGGGATGCCTGTTTATAATTATTCACTGTATTCCATAGCAAAGACAAAAAATGGTCACTGATGTGTTTGAACTTTTTCACAGCAGACTTCATGTTGCTAAGCAAACCAGGCTGAGCACAACTATTTAATATAGCTTCTGGGAGCCCCGCATGCCCTTTTCCAAAACGACTTCATTCCCAGAATCTCATTGTGCTTTCTAAATCACACCACAGTATGTATTAGATGATCATTAATTACAAACTTAACAAGTCAGCAGAGCCATTAAAAGATCTTTAAGGCACATTTGACCATAAATCTCCTTAAACTATATTTAATGACTGGATTTTTGTAAAATATTTTTTATCAAGTTCTAATTAGATGTGTGATAACAAACCCTGCTGTACATGGGGCAAATGAGGAAGCCATGACAGGCCCATCCATTGAGACCGTCCACGTCTGGACAGTGAAACTAATGGAGCACTGCTTCTATCTCAGGGATGGATAGAAAGCAATGAGGGATGAGACTCCACAGTCCAGTCTGGCCTGCAAATGCAAAGCCATTTAAAATCCCTTATTTGACTGTAATAAGGGTCTAAAAATGCTCGAGGGCCTCAGGCTCCAGTCAGAAATTCTATTAGGATTTATACAGGATTGATCCTCAAAAACTTAATGGTGCCATCATGTTGGGATTGATCATGTTTTGTTACCAAACACGGATGGTCCAGTAGAACATATGAACACAATATAAGTTATCAAGTTCATGTAAAACTCAATTTCAAGCCATACAAGCCGAATGTATGTTTGCTCCTTGTTTTTTTCCAGTTTCTTTTCTTTTGTTTGTTTTTTTTAAATAACAATTTTCACAATCTAGCTCTGCAGCAACACAACTTTGAAATAAAATGCAAAAACATTTAACCATTTTGCCACCTTCAACTAGCTGATATACAAAAATAAGCATTTTGTAAAAAATAATTCCACTTACAAACTTTAGGATCACCCAAGGCTGGCTAGGTTTAGGCATACAAACGCATGTTATAGAGAGAAAAAACACAAAAACAACAAGAAGACATGGCTGCTGTAAGTTAGAATATCCTGTGAATGCTGTCCTATAAAACTAAAATAAAATCATTTTCAACATTTCAAGCCAAACAATAAATGCCAATAATATAGCAAGAAAGACCAGGCTGAATGCATACTCTTATTTGACCAAAGTTGCCTTTGGAAGGGTATTTCCATGGAGAATGGAATGTGTTGGTGTAGTGTTATTGACAATGATTTAATAAAGTTCTGCAATACTTTACCTCAAAACCCCGAAAAAAGCCCAAAGAGCTCAAGCAGACAATTACAGCAAATTCATTCTTAAAGTCATTTATAAGAAAAAGGAAGAAACAGATTCATTATTAAGGAAGGAAGTACTCCATTATACATTTTTGGAGGTTGTTGAATGTGTGTGTGTGTGTGTGTGT
>JBBDHI010000012.1:20260819-20298337 GCA_037177115.1 Craterocephalus stercusmuscarum | reverse complement strand
AAGCTATATTATATACAACTTTTCCTGTATAATGGGGCCAGTTCTTGCATGTCGTGATGTAATGATCTACCGTGTGTTAGGGGCATTTGTTGATTCCATAAGCACTACAAAAAAGAAAAGAAAGAATGCTTACATATGTACAACAAAACATCAAATTATAAAATATGAAATAGTGTCATGTTAAAGTCAAGCAATCAATTACACTTCTTTATGTTCCAGAGTTTGAATAGTCATTTCCTTTTACTAATGTACACAGCTGTAAGGCAAAAATAAATCTTGAAAGTAACTACAAAGCTGCCATTGAGCTGTCAGCAGCAGCATTGTCGAGTCGCTGGACAAGACTGCGAGCACATTAGAGTCAAAGAAACAGCTGTGTTAATTGTAAAAGCTGAAAGAGAACCCAATTATCAAAATGGAGAGTAGCAATCAAATCAAGAATTAAGCAAATGGGCATTTGAACTGTCATAAAATGTCAGCCAGCATTTTGAGCTGAGTGGAGATAATTATCCTGAAAGTTTACTGAGTACCATCTGAGGGCTGTTTGTGTTTGTACATGTCTACGTGTTTATCCCTACGACAAACAAATAAAAACATGGTCATTACAATTGATTTATAAGGACAGAAAGAAAACAATGAGCAGAGAGGAAACACTGTGTGTTCATAATGGAGGATGTCATCTGCATGTGTGCGGCATGGATGTGGGGAATTTGAAGGAATAGGAAAACCAATCCATTGGGAAAAGTGATTTTTTTTTTCTTTTAGATCCTCTGCTGTTGGTCAGCAAGTTGAAAAGTCTATGCCCAGCGTGAGGCGAAGATGGATTTATACCAGATCAATTCGAGGTATCAGAGTGCACACTTCCAGGTCCCTCTGTCGGAGATATTACAGAAGACGGAGTTGTTGCATCTTGCCATCCTCCATTAGCCTAGGAAACAAATAGGAAAGGTTGAGATTACAAACACTATGCAATATGAGCCGGGTAAACTCTAGACGGTCTTAAAATGGAAAGGAACCAAAAAGGAAAAACAACAACAACAAAATAACCCCCCAGAAGAATAGGCTGGCTGCACGAATGTGTCAACTGGTATTATATTGCCGCAGATACAATGATGCCGTGTGATTAGACCAGTCCTTGCATTACAGTAGCATCAGCAAAGAGACTCTTAGCAACAAATTTGTCTTATGTCCGGACCAATGGGAGCAGTCCCTGAAATCAGTGTCTAAGCAGATTTCAGCAGCAACCGACAGCTTGTCGCTACATATTCTCCTGTCAGTCAAGAGGAGGGAGGGCTCGGCCGGGTGAGGTGGGGAGAGCTGAGTGAAAGTGACAAGGCAGGGCCTCTCCAGGAGAGCCAGTCTTAGCCAGCCTGACTATGCTTTGCTCCAGGCGTGACCTAGCCTTTACTGGATCCCTCTACGTCACCACCAACAAAGCTAAAGGTTATTCTGTGCGAATATATCTATAAGGGGCTGGGCTGCTGCTGTAAAAAAAGGAGCTCTTCCACAACCGTTTCTTGCCATATTTTAGCAGTTTATTACTCTGTTGTTCAGATGTTCTCTTTTCCTCAGCTACTGTCATTTTGTTATGTCAGTTTATGTATCAGTACATTTAGAGTAAAGCTCATACTGAGCTCTGATGAGCCACTAGGCACAGGTCTATATGGCAACATGGAAGTGAGAAACCTTGTGAGAAAGTGAAAAACACTTGATCCTGCTAGGAGCTGACATGTCTAAAGAGCTTACAGCAGTAAGGCTACAGAAAAGCCAAAATGACACCAAAAGCACCGAGTGCAGGGAACAACTGCCACCATTTGTTTACATAAAACACAGAGATTTTGTTTCACAGAAGTCATTTTGTAATTTCCAGTAAGATCTCGGTGTAATTCAGCGCTTTGATGCTTAAGCTTTATATCAGATTAGACTGAGAATATGTGTGTGTGCGCACAGTAACAATGCAGAGAGAGGAGCTCTGATATTGTCCAGAGAGAGAGAGAGAGAGAGAGAGAGAGAGAGACAGAGCTCTCTCATTCCCTCCTTCACTCTTCATCCTCTCTCATCAACGAAATTAATCTTTAGTCTGATAGCTTCAGATTATGTGCTGCTTTACAAAAAGGCACCATATCAACCCTCATCAGGGAAGATGGAATTCATGTCTGGAAAAGGCTGCAGGCGATCACAAGTTCATATTTTATCATGGAGATAAGTCTGGAAATTTCTAAAAAAGCATTTCAAAACAGCTAAACTGCAACAGATACGGTTCCCTTTAAATCTTATTCATGGTTTAAGTGAAACAAAGTAAAAATGGTAATCTTTTTTTCCACGTTAAATCAATATCAGGTGATGAAATGACAAGACATACATTATACATAGCCCGCGCTTTTGGGGACTAAACATTTTTTCTTAATTTAATTTGATCTTATAGACCTGAAATCTATCCAAGCAGCATATTTTAATGACATCAACGGACAACACATGCGACTTCTAAACCTCTACTTACGTTTAAGCCGTGTGGACTATACATGGTGTTTCCCCCCAGAGCATCATTGTATCCTGCCGTCTGACTGATAACATGGCGCAGGGTATCCACCTGAAGGGACAGACAAGGTAGACAAATTGGTCAACAGGGTGTCTTGCAGCTGTCCAAAACTAACTGCAAACATGCTTAGTGAAGCAAAAGATGCCAACTACAGTGAAATCAAGAAGAGAATCTGCGATAGTGAATGTACTAACCAGATAAATCTGCTAAGTGACTCTATAATGAAAAAATAAATACTAATGTCACAAGCATGCTCAGATCTATTTTATTATCCACAGTGGCTATGAACCGATAAACACAAAATGAAACCATAACTGAAAATTATAAACACGTACATCACGTTTATATCAAACGGGATTTAAATTTCTACCTAACAGGCATAGACTGTTGGTAGCAAGTGTGTGGAGTGTGCTGGCTGTGTAGCAGCATTAAACTCACAAGATGGGAGACATTGACGACAAACAATAGCAAGATGAGACAGGAAGACAACAATACAGAGTGTAGGAAAAAAGGGGAAAACGTAGTACCAAAAACCCAATACCAACCCAAGAGCTCAAGTCAAAGCCAAATGCATTCACAAAATGTTTGGAACCAGGAAGTTGCTTCGTGGCATGATAGCAGTGGGGTGGGATTATATTTTGGCTGCCAAAATATTCCATCCAAAGCGAAAAAGTCAGTAAAACACTTCAAGTCAGTTGGATGTTATTGGAGGCCTCAGTTGGTAATTTGAACTGCCCTCGCATGAGCAGCGTGTTTTGCTTATTTTCTATTTTTGGTTTAATGTGCTTCAGACTGCACTGTGGATGGCTCAGTACACAGGCAAGACAAGGACAGCTCTCTGCACTGGTTGGCAGGAACTGTCCCTGATTGTTGATCCTACCTGTGACTGTACATTGGCTCCGACTTGTGCCCCTTGGTAAGAATCCCCATTCAGACTCTGCATGCTCAAGAACATGTCCCCAGAGTTTGGGAGGCTAAAAGAACCTGAAGAACCTGGAAAGGGAAGATGTAAGTAGCTGAATATAGGAGAGGGCTAGAGAGGAAAAAGCAGAGACACACGCACCCAAGCACAAGTAACAGACACGCAGCACGCACATGTCTGCAAAAACAGACCCAACTCAAGCAGACAAGCACACAGAGGAAAGACTCCCACAGAGCAAGCAACTACAAGGGTGAAGGAAAGGGAGCAAGGAACCAAACAGAAGAGGATGATATGCAGATCTTTTTTGACGAATGCGGTGGACACAAATGAAATGAGGATCACATGACACAGGGGGATCGGTTCTACATGTGGTTGGTAGCTTAAGCTCCCAATTGTTCCACATCACCTACTTCCAATCTAAACTTGTCGGGGAGGTATCACATGGTAAATGACAAGGACAATAAGAAGCTTATGAAAAGACCAGTACCAGTAAACATGTTGCTTAAAAGAGTGTTTTTGCTCTCTGCAGAATCCAGCTGAAACTCTTCATCTTTCATCTGGAATCCTGGGTGCAAGAAAAAGGGACCACTTCATAAGCTTACCACATCCCGACGCAGGTCAACTTAGCCCGAACTCAGCAATACATTTCTCATTCAACTGGACTAAACATGCCCTGTTAGGCTCTATGTATTGTTTTTGTTATTTTTATATGAACTACATATAATGCCATATTAATGTTACGCTAAGTACAAAGGCTCCCAGCAACTACGTTTCATGATTTTTTTGTAAAAAAAAAAAAAAAAAAAAAAACACTACCAGGGTGAGACTAAAAACCATTACATTACAAATGACAGGAAGTTGACAGAAAATCAAGGGAAAACAAATCCCATGGCATGATTTGGAATTCTCTCTCTCTTTCTTTCTTTTTTTTCCCCCCATTTTCCCAAAAAAAATACATGTGTTCTCGGTTCACAAGTCAGGAACGCTCTCTTTATGCATGAGTTTGCTTGGCATCAACTGTCTTATAGACAGGAGACACTGTGATCCCCAAGCTGGGAGCAGAGCCTGTCACTCTTGCCAGTGTGAATGGTGCATGAGAGAGTGAGGCAAGCAGGCAGCAGGTTAAGGACTGAGGTAGAGGGCAGATCTCTATTCTTTTTTTTTTTTTTTTTTTTTTTTTCTGTCTATATGCAGCAGTGCCTACCGGAGTTAGGAGTGGTAGGGGAGTTGGCCTGGCTGTTCTGCACTGCAGCGGCTGCAGCGTGTGCTGCATTTACAGCAGTCTTGGCAGCATACAGGTTGGCTTCTTCCTGAAACTTGCCGATGTTTTTCTTGTACCGGATCCTTTTGTTGCCAAACCAGTTGGAAACCTGTGTGGGAGAAGCAGAAGGAGGAGGAGCAGAGGAGTCAGACGTCAAGCAGCCACAGCACCGTGCACTGAGCAGTGTGATTGTTTCAAGATGTCATGTTTGGGTCCATCAAGTACCCAATTCCCAGCCCCTGCAGTAATGTCCGCCGGGTACACAAGCTAATTAAGCCATAATCAGGAGCCACTTGTGTCTTCTCATGGATGGGAGCATGACATGCTCTCAGATCAGTCTCCTGACAGAACTAAAACACAAGGGGCTCCGACTGTACTGCACAGACGTTAAAGTCAGTGTATTCAATTTCACATATCAGGACTGGTTGTTAGGGTTACAAATCTTAACATTTCCCTGAGTGAAAAAAAAAAAACATTCCTATTTTATCCTCTCAAGATAGCCCTCTGATTCCAGATCAGCGGTGATTGGCACCTCGTGCAAATACAATTTCTTGAATATAAAAAGTGTCATGGGGGACGTATGACTGAGATGTTGATATTATGTAACGCAATGTGTCACATTTTGCCAAAAAATAACAATATAAATAAGAAAAAAAACCTGTACATATTTGAGAAATGTTCACATTTGGCTACAATTATTCAAGCATGCATAAGCTTCGGCATCAAAAATAGTCACTCTTAATTAATGGGGCACATATTTTGAATATAAGAAAATGTTAAAACAGCAATGAAGCATTTGTCTGTGTGTATATATGCATGCATGACTGAGGATTTGCAGTGTAACTTATGCATACACTACTCAAAAACAAGTGTTAAAGGGTAAAAGACCTGCAGCTATGTTAACACTTTATTGGGGCAGATGGTGTGAAGTGATGGGTTATAAAAACTCTGATATGTTTCACCAAGATAAAAAAATGGGAGAAAAAACTCATCAGATTAAATGAAATGTTAAAGTGTGAAGAGCTCGATGGAGAAATGCTCATTTTGTTGAAATCATGACGTCCACCATCAGACTAAAAAAGTTGTGTGAGAAGTGAACCTTATGTGTGAGCGCTGGCTCTGCAATAACAGTGGAATAATAATGAGATGATGCTTGTTTTTAATGGTCCTATAAATTAGCGCATCTTGTCGCTGTGCTGCAGCCCCCCCCCCACCCCCTCTCAAACCCTGCAGCCCACGGCTGGACCAGCCAAAGAGCAGCTGCCCCTAATGACGCTTTATTTAATTTCCACCCATGTGCTTAAATTTTAATATCCCCAGCAGCCCGCCAATGCTGTGGTGTAAAAACTGACTGGATTTGCAGGACATCAGATCATTTCTATCCCGCACGTCTCTGTGCTCTAAATCTTTAATATCTAGGCAATTAAAATTAATGACCATTCAGGCGAGGCCCACTGTTGGCAGGGTTTCCTTGACATCAATTGTTTGATGGGTTTACCTAGAGGTTAAACTAACAAGCAAGGTTTAATTGGAAGCAATGAAAGCCCTGGCCATCATCCTTTTTACTTAACCTGCTTATGGTGGATTGTAGGGCCAAACATGGTGCAATAATCCTCCTCGTTTAGACAGCTCACGAAGTACCCACAAACCCCTGAAAACCATAGAAAATGTTTTCTAACACTCATCAGTCTGTTTAATTTAACTAAACGTACATAAAAAACAGCATATTAAACAGATCTACTTTAATGAAAATGAAGACATATTAACATCATTAGGTGTGACTTTATAGAAGTAGACTGTACACCAATTTACCACATATTGTTTTCTGCAACATAGGGTAATGCAAGAAAATCCACGAGTAAAATGTGATGATTTCATGAGGCATAAACAAGTTAAAACATCAGGGTTTCAGCATTTTCTGCTTGGGTCTTGTCCTTCATGATGAAGTGTGTTTTGATTGGGTTACAAAGCGATACCGCACATCTTTCCCCGCACACACACGCATTTCTCTCCTGCTCACTGAACTCTGGCTTCAGGGATTCTCAGGTTCAGCTAAATGTTGAACAAACGCATAGCGCTGAAGGTGTGGAGCACAACCCAATCTACAGAACTAATTCCCCTCTATCTTGTGGCAGGCCATGCATTCAATTGACTTCTATGTTTGGAGAGAGCCGGGCTGTGAGACTGCATTGCCTGACATCAGCTGCCTCAAAGGCACTGATTGTATAATGACCATGCAGACCCCTTGCAAGGGCATGATACCACTGCTTTCATTAATGCCCACTGGGGAGGCTGCAAAGCTGTAGTTAATAATTTAAACTTTTTCACAGTATTTCAGGTCAGTACGACTCTCTGTTTAATGTATGCCAATGCATGATCGATTCTGACATAAATAATGAATTTTAATCCAAACACAAAGCTGTCATGACACCACATCAATAATTAATAGTGGATATATTGAAAATTGTTACTCAGGACAAAAACAAAGAAGCCTATACATTTTGACAATGTAAGTTAATTGGAGCCATGTTTAAGTGCTGCCTCTAAAGCATCCGACACAAACAGCAACCATATAATGCCATGCCTTTGTAGCAATGCACATGCATGGGGTCCTGCATTTATAGATCCACTGAGGAGAAATTAACAATGTCAAGCACTCATTGCACTTTAGTCACTTGCTATAAAGAGGCAGGACTCTGTAATCAAACTGGGGAGATGAAACGGAGAGATAATAACGCATACACTGACAAAGTTATTGCAGTATTAGACATAAATAAAGTATAAAGATCAAATAAAATAAGCACTGCATGTGAGCTGCAGGAATCTGTTTTTCTTTTCTTTTTTTTATCAGAGACGATGTAAGTGTGTCACATGCATTTTAAATGATCCCTGCTAAAATGATGCAGGGTATTTCATCAGTGATGATGCATTGAGCAAAGCTGCTGAGCATTATTGGCATACCATTCACAACTGAGGGCGTTTACTTAATGAACTACGTGCGTAATCAACAAAGCAGCGCTAAAAGAGTTCGGGGGTGTTTGAAAAATGACTGAGCCGCGCCCTCAGAGTGACCACAGTGAGTTGTTTGTGACTCTGAAAGGTTGAGCCACGGTGAGGGATGACATACTTACACTGCACCTGGCTTCAAGTCAAGCCTCTGACTCTGTTACTCCCTTAAAATGAGCCAGAATAAGTCAATAAGAACTGCAATGGCCTCCACTTATTGCAGAGGAAGCCACTAATGGGGCCTGAGATGAGTTCAAGTGAATTTTTAAAAGCCCTGTAATTTCAGGACAGACTCAATTCTTCTCATGGGAACAGGTACATTGGCCTGTTTTGGGAGACACTCAGAAAAAAAAAAAAACAGGCTGGAGATCAGTGTGTGAAGGCCAGCGGTAATATCTTTAACTGACCAAAAGCACAGTCATCGCAAGGTGGGTGGGAGGTAAATAAACTCAGAGCGCTGACTGGAGATTCAAAAAACCACACAATTAGTCAACGCTTGACAACAAACAAGAATAATAAAATAATGTGGCAAACAATGCTGCAAACCAAAAAATACATGTCACACATTTGTACACACAGAATATGGTCACAACATGGGTGTAGTGTTGAGATATGAGTCAATCAAAAGTAGGCTGTGGTCTTGTGTGACTTACAGGTGGGATGTAAATGCTGAATATTGTCATCCACTCTTTTTAAAAAGCAAATTCAGACTGTATTCTAACATTAGCGTTGTTTCAGTAGTAGTGTGGGGGAGGAGGGGGGAGGGGAGGAGGGGTTCTGTGCAGTGGAAAACTGTAAGCCTATTACATACATAAACAAAAGGAAGTACAGAGAAAATGAAAACAGTGGATCAGGAGAAGTTATGACATACCTGTGATACTGTGATGGTGCTTCCCACCCCCTGAAGGCAAAAAAGAATGGGCTTTTACAGTATCTGACTCTTCATGACTACACTCAATATACCCCTCATCATCCCCTCCCCACACAGACAAAACACTGCAGATTATTGTATAGATTCATGTTGCTATGATATTGTGTCTCGCGAGGACAACCGTAGAACAATAGAGGATAAAAATCTAGATAGTAGTCACAATCATAACAGGAAAAAAAAAAAAAAAGACAGAGCACAGGATAATAATACTTTGGATGTGGGGGTTAGGTGTGAGAGATATTGCCTTCAGTCGTCTACCCAACGAGGAGGCTATGATATATAGAAAGTAGGAAAGTCGCATCTTTAAGTGTAAAATATAACAGTGAATTTAGCGGACTCCTGCAAGGCCACTTGAAGAGCAAACATACAGATAAATACCCAGTATCATCCCGTGTTTTGGAGTACCAGCCTTTAAATGCTCTTTTCTTATAGTAATGGATGATCCCCCTTTTTTTCTCCCCAGCTTATGAGTGACTGACCAGGCTGCAGAGAGAGAGCACACATGGTGGATGGGAATGAGAGGGAAAAATGTCAGGGGACCCAGCATAAGGACGACTAAGGAAGGACAGCATAGTGCTTTGATTGAGGCTGAGATGATATAGGCCTCCCTTCCCTGTGGCCCTGCACTGACTGACTGGGACCAGCCGTGACTGAAGCATCATTAGGTAGTCACAATGTCAAGGTTAGCAGAGGACATTGTGTCTTGGTGGTGTGACCTACTGTAACGATCCCCCTAGGCTTAAGCCTTCACCACCTTGATTACCCACCAGATACTGTTAGATGAGCGCTACCCACCTGGGAAACAGTGATGCTGCATTTCTTGGCCAGCTCCTCCTTAGCTTCCTCGCTTGGGTACGGGTTGCTGAGGTGCGAGTAGAAATATTCGTTCAAAATTTCCGTCGCCTGCTTGCTGAAGTTTCTCCTTTTCCGCCTGAGTGAGGAGCAAAACGAGAGAAGGGGCCGAGCGAGGCTATTAGTGAGACCGGCATTAACTCATCCATTTGGATTGCACAAATTGCACAATCAATCTCACACATAAATGGTGAAAATAATGAGGAATGGGCTCTAACGGCCTTCAGGAACAGAATATCAAGTCCTGCTCCAAGTGAAAAAACTCTGACCAATAAACAGACAAACACACACACACAACCAAACCCCACACAAATAAAACACATACAATGTTTAATTTGGTCTGTTGGTCTCCAATCTCCAGTCCAAGCGTGTAATGTGTTGAGTTTAGTGCAGCGGATGGGTGGGCTTCATGATGGAGCCTAAGCCCAGTCGGAGTGCATCTCCGTACATTATAGAAATCATAGCATGCACAGTTGAGCATTGTTCCTGAAGTGCCACTGCCCCGGGGATCTCCAGCAGAAACAAGGAAAGTCTAACTAGATCTGGGTCCCCTTCCCTCCCAAGGGCACTACTTATCATGTTGTTGAGCATTTGCTTATTTTGCCTTGTTTACTGTGCTTCTCACAGGCAGCGAGCAGCAAATGTGCTTCCACTCGGCTGGTTTGGCCAGAGCTTGTGCCGCTCTCAGCATAGCTCCGTACTGCTAGTGATTAGAGTAATCTACAACACCTGCTGATGACCTTCCCTCCATCCATTACACATGACTCGGTCCCCATTTCATTTGGTGTTAACTGCTCTCAGGTGCGAGGCCATGATTGTCTTGAAAATGGATAATGCATGGAACGTGGACATAATTAAAATCGTGCATCTCTGCAGTGTTCCAACTGTGTGCTGTGCTGAAAACAGAGAGTTACTGCAAACCTCCGCAAAGTCTAAAAACTGACCCTAACCACTGGGTTTAGCTTGTGCGGGTCATGTAGAAGCAACAGAAGTTTCTCAATGCATGATACACACACACACACATATAAATACTCTAAGCACACACAATCCACTGACCTGGCATCAAGGAATCTGGAGCGCAGGATCATGACAGCCTCACAGGTGCTTTGTTTCAGTTGCATCTGGATGGAGCTGAATTTACGGTGGATTATTCCCACCATGCGTTCAATCTCTTTGGGCGAGATGGGTCGCGTGCGAGATTGTTCCCTCAGCAGGTTCATCACATGGGTGGTGAACTCGTTACATGCCTGCAAAGAAAAACAACGGCAGAAACAATAAAAGTTAGTTGTATCAAATCACAGGGTACTTTAGAACTTTTAAAAAAGGGATTTTCACATTTTCATGTGATCACGAGATATTCACATACAAAGCTTCAGCAAAGTGCTTTATTTGCATGTGACTTTGATGACTTGATAGATGAGGTCATTCTTGAATAAATGCAGATTTGCAGTTTGACTTGTTCATAATGCCGAATGAATTTAGACAACTTTTCGTTATACCGGGAGTTCATGCATGATTAATTCGAATAACTCATTTACGTAGTGCACACTTTAGCTCATTACTCTGAGTAAAATTCGTTAAGTATTTACATTTAGATAATTAAAACCTGGAAACACTCTTAAGAAAGATGCATTTACTCCAGGCAAAGTGTGGTGTGCCCCCGCACCTCCTCTCTGAGAGCACAAAGTAAATTAGTCTCATTTAGCTCTCCGGCTTGCTGAGGCATCACTGTTACACCTTCTATTTCACCCATAATGCCCCTGTGTTTAATGGCAGGCTCAAAGTGCGGGGTGAAGGAGCTGATTTCACTTTCACTTAGCACAGATGATGAAGACACTCCATTGGATCTCTACAAACAACTGCAACACAGTGAATTGTTTTTTTTTTTTTGCCATGCTGATTCTCTCTCATGTATTACCTGCATAGTGCAAGACCTCTCTGGTTGTTATAGTACATGCTTATGTTACCATTTTAACTGTGAAAAAATTATGTTTTTTGGTAAATATTTGCAGAAAAATTGAAAGAGAAATTGGGTCACTTAAAGTAAAAAGACTGAAGGTTTTTTTTCTTTCAAGATCCCTCCTTACCTGTTCGTATTTCTCTAGCTCTGTGTGGTAGATCTGTCTGATCTGGGTGAGTTTGGCTCTGTAGTCGGAATGTTCGATGGAGTTGTCTGCCGCCCCGCCCGAGGCCGCGGCGGCAGCTGCAGCGGCGGCAGATCCACCACCTTTCTCTGGTCCTGCCACCCCCTCTGCCAGCAGCATGTTGTCTAAACGCATGAGCTGGGGGTCTGGAGGGTCCTCCTCCTGGGCACCGCGAATGCTGAGACCTGCAGCAGCACAGAAACATTGACATAGTTTTAGATAATGCTGTTCAGAGACACACTAAGACTGTAAAAATGATTAAAAACAAATAAAATCTAACACACCCAGACTTAACAGTTAGATTCTGTGTGTCTACACAGTGTGGCACAGGGATTTTTCCCTTGCAGGTAGGAACTGAGTGCCTCCTGTGTATGTGCTGTGTTCCTGTCGGCCATGTCTATGCCTGTTCTCTTTTATTTACACACTGCACTGCACACTGTGTGTATGGGAAGGCTGACATGACAGCAACATCCATAAACTGACAAATGCTCAATGGTGAAGTGGCACTTCTACTCTGTGAAAGGATGCTAAACAGAAAACTATACCTCCAGTAAGTGTCTCTGTCTTTCAAACACAGAACGCTGGAAGCTCGGTTACCACAGTTTCCCCCTATTCTGTTAATAATGTTTTAATCCAGTATTATTGTGTCTTCCTGATTTAGCAGTATTTTAAGATGCAATAAAAGTCTGCTGGTGGGATAAATAAATCTACATACAGCAAAATGAGTGCAAAATCAATTTTATGCAAAGTGCTTATTCATGAATTCTGTTTTTGTTCCTCGGATCCTGCTGTTTATTTCCTCTGGTTTTCTGTCTCGCCAGCCTGTCGGCACGTCGTAATCACACAGCAGATAGCCTGCGCGCACACCTGGATGCACGGGCAATGCAACCACAATGCCGGGCTTTCCAGAGGAGTAAACAAACATAAAAACACTGTGGGTCAAAATTACAGCAAAAACAAGCATGAGCAATCCAGTTTAGTAAGTGGATAAAAATGTGGCTCAATGGGCAGTAAATACTGAGTGGCTACTCAAACATTATGATTACCAGACTTGTTTCAATTCAATAATCCCTCCTGCAATTCGGGGATTTTCAACAGCTCATTACAGCTTCATTAAGATATGGCCAGCCTCTGGATTCTAAATAGGAAAACTAGTGGCTCTATTGTGTCAGCCAGTAGGCATGCAATCAGAGAAGGCCTTTAAATGCGCTTTGACCGAGTGACCCTGCACAACATCAGCAGGAGGAAAACACAGGACAGAAAACAACCCTTTTTATATCTTTCTTATAAACACAGTCCAGGGTTAAGAAAACAGGCGACATATTGTGGCCACATCTCTGATGTTTTCATCTCTGTTGGTGTTTTGTTCGACTGCAGGGCCGGTGAAAAACAAATTTGCCTCTATTTATGGATCGGCTGGCATAGAGTCTTTTAGGTGTAATGGTGTGAGAGGAGTGGATGAATGTGGCTATTTGTGTTGGAGACATTGAGATGCTGGACAAGGCTCCATCAAGCTTGCAAAGCCAAGCCATCCATGTGGACAATATGCCGCTGCTCCACTAACCCTCATCCACATCACGGTGCATTTGAACAAACTCCACCCAGAGCTATCCCTCCGAGCAGACTCTGCTGTTTCTGTTCCAGTTTTGGGACGAATAAAACAAAATGGCACATGATTCAAATGTTGATTGACCAGATGCCTGGCTACATATCTCAACATGGCCTAATAGCTGGTGGTTTATCTGTCACAACAGTTCACATTTGCCTAATTTGCTATTTACTCCCACTCTGATTCAACACAGGCTCAGCAGGCCACACTTTCCTTTGTGCTGTGGGTGGTGGTAAGTAGGTAGGCACGTTTTTCATGTCAGGTATATTAAATATAACTCTGGGACGCGGCGTACATTTCCACACCAAACCCAGTTGTCACTTTCACTCCACTCACTCTGTATCCAGGGGAAATGCAGCTGAGGGAATTTACAGGGCTTTTCAGCTAAATGGGCATAAATCACTGGTTTCATTCAAACTAAATAATCACAGACCATAAAGAGCTACTTGTCTCTTACCATATATTACCTCAAAGTTCCTGTGCGCAATACTATGGCCATTGACAGCAATGGAAAACAGAGCGAGACATTAGAAAGTGACATGTAATCCTGTTAGTTCACTGACATGTGGAGTGGCCATGACATTTTTATCATACGTGTCCATTGCTATTTGGAAAATCAGCAGGATGAAAATGATTACTCTGCTGCTCTGAGAAGCAGACGGCCCTGCAGGAGTCCACCAGGGTGTATTTGTGCCACGGCAGCTTGGGCCGGCCATTCATAACACATGTTGGGAAGAATGGCGTGTCGGTCTCGAGTATATAAATACGAAAAGTTAATAATTAAATAAACAACAAAAGAAAGAAGCCATATCTCTGTCATTGCTGTGTTTTTTTTTCTGTGCACCTTTGTCAGAGGAGCTAAAGATTTGGGATTCACTGCTTAAGCTCGGCATCATCACACAACTTCCACAATATACCCTGGAGTGAGATAGTATCTTTAATTTGCTGTGTGGCTGACAAATCTGTATGGTAACTTGCAATTCCACAGCCACGTTCTGGCACTGCAATGCTACTTTTCTGCTCAATTCTTTATCCTGTTTTTGCCTGATGATATGGGTATTAAAACAAGTTTGGGCACCCGACTCTAGCTTTAATCCACCTCCACAGTCAAAGTGGGATTAATCTCAGTGCAAAGGGAGAACGCGTGAGACATGTCACCTTGGTGAAGCCTGCGAGCAATGGGAACTTAAGAATGAAAAATCGATAAATGTTCCGGTTATTTCACATAGGTTTGATGACGATGCTGGCCCACTTAATTACCAGAACGCATTTAATGGTGTAAAATTGAAAAGGAAAATCAGAAATTGTATTAATAATAATGTCACATGTCCTTAATTGGCCTCATTTGTCATTCAACAATACAGGTGGGGTAGCTGGAAAAATCACTTGCATATACAGTGTGATTGTTCCTCATTTCTCTTCTATGGCTGAGACAAAAGGGGACATTGTGATTAATCCATGCCTATCAGTCAGGGGCGGTTCATCTTTTCACTTTTTACCGCTTTCACCACTGCTATCTGATCTTAGAAAGGAGCAAATTTGACAGTTACAGACAATGCAGACCGTTGTTCTTATACACTAACCCCCCCCCCCCCTTTCTCTGCTTATAATCATTTCCGGTTCATGGCCGTTGTCTCGTACATCATTCCCTGCTTGAAGCCCTGACAGTGATCTGAGCACTGCCTCGGGCCTCTCTCCTTTCCTCCCACCTCTTTTCCCCTTGTGCCCTCTTTTATTCTGTGGGCTTAGCTGACCTTTGGCCCGCTGCTTGTTTACTCTCATCACTGAAGTGTGAGCAGGAGAGCCATAAAGGCAGAGCCCTGCTGGGTTAATGTGGCCTGCTGAAGAGGGAAAGGGTGGCGCTGGGCTTCTCAATCTCATTCAGCCGCTCTGAAATCACTGTCGAGCCACAAGACGATGGAGCCGATCGGGGCATTTCTTACAAATAAAGCTACAGATTTTTCTAATTAAATATCTCGGTGCTTTCTCTGAGTTTTTACCCCACTGTATAAAGATGCTCTAACAATCTTATGTTGTGACTTAATATCTCCCAGTTTTGTTTCCGAAACAGTCTGTTCATTACAAATAACCCTGACCTCCAGCAGCTCCTCTCCGACCAACTCCTTCCAATGAACCGCTCTAGCCACGTATCGACAGTCTGTTCATCTAATTGCATTGATCCGCTAAGGTCTCCAAAAGCTAACTAATCGAAACAGAATTTATTTTCTGTCAATATTTGCAAAGGTCATCTCTCTTAAAGCTGTGCACCAGACAGTGCAAGGAGAGAAGTGTCTGGGAGGAGGCGGAAGAAGACTATGGCTCCTAGCCTGTTACTGAGGCTCATCCAAGGTGAGCTTTAACTCGAGCTTGGCACTCAGAATCCAAGGCTTCTAATCCACCATGTTATTAAAACCCCCTGCCAAAGCAAAACACTGGAGACTACAGAGGGCTTAGAGTATCCATTACACAAAGAGGCCAGTGTCACTGCAGCCGCGTTCCGCGTCTCCTTTGACTTCATATCATCTCCTTTGTCGTGGCGCCTGGATCAGTAACCTTCAGCTGCAGAAGCTGGGAGCTGGATCAAATTACCATTGAAAATCTTTTGTTCTGACAAATGAAACATAAGGATCCTCATTCATCCAGACTCTTAAAGGTTTTTTTTTAAAGGTTGGCCTACATCCACATGGCACAAAAGAATCTGAGAGAATGCCTGCAGGCACTCTCTAGCATGTACAGTAATTAACATGCCATTAACACATTAATACACATTAACTATTCCCAATGTTAATGGCAGAGTAATTACCATACCTGATACCGCACTGTGGGGAAGCCAAAGCACATTTGCCACTTTGTGTTTCACTTTCTTTGTTGAGTGAGCTGAAAGGAACAAGTCGGGGAGATGGTTCAATCTGCTTTCCTTCACTGATGAAACAGCATTATCCATGCGAGGGACTGTTGAGTAGCCTACCCAGTGTAGACAGAGGGAAGCACTTCTGCACACTTAACTGTTCTAATTTGACTAAATGAACTGAACTTGTATAGCGGTTTTCTAGTCACGTTCACCTCTCAATCCACTTTGAAACTACGTCACATTCAGCAAGCTCTATTGCTATAGCTGTAACGTATCATTGACATTCATAATCCAATAGACACTTTCAAGGGCCACATGGGGTTCAGTGTCCTGCCCTAAGACACTTCGGCATGTAGTCATGGGAAGCTTGGAATCGATCCACCAACATTCCGCTTGGCAGATGACCACTTTTCCTCCTGAGCTACAGCTGCCTAAAAGCAGAAGAAAGTTCTTCCTGTAAACCACAGAGGACAGATTCCAGAGGTGAGGCTGAAACACTAGAGGGGTCAGAGGGTCTTTTGGTGATTAAATGCTGCATTAAAAAAGACAGAATAAACTGGGGAATCCCTGTCTGGAATGATGATGTATTTCCTCCCAGTGCAGTGACTGATAAGCTAATCAGCTGCACTGACAGTGAAGTGTTACAGCCCCCAGTGTTGGGTCAAGACTTCTCCCATCATACACCAGCAGCACACACTAAACAGACAGCACATGTAGGTGGTGGTAGGGAGTGACAAAAAAAAAGGCTCTGGTCAGAAAAGAAGATCTCTGTCAGTTCAGGTAGCCTTTGTTCTTCGATGAAGATGATGAGGCACTCCTTCCCCCACTAAATAGGAGACCGTGACAGCAATGGGGGGTGAGGGGCGTGAAGGATGGAGGAGGAGGAGGGGGGGGGGGGGACTTGCCAGTCTCGACCCACGACTCCAAGACATGCAGGGAGCGGGGGAGGGCGAGGGGGTGGGAAAAGACAACCCAAACAAACATCTTGAAGACATTTTGCCAGGCACACCAAAATTAATCACTGTCCCATGGTGGCACTGACATTTGTGGGAAGTGACACACAACATGACAGACTAGAAGGAGAGGATGAAAGGAGATGGAGGGAGGGTGGGAGGGCAGGGTAAACAAGAGCCACTGTCACTCACTGCGATCGTGTGTGTGATGTGTGTATTTGTGTGACTATATGCGGACATGTGAGAGCCCACTTTGTTTCCTGCCCTCTAAAGACTCAATGTGGGCAAATGGCCAAGTGGTGTAGTGATGGTTGACCAGGCCTGGCCGTGTCGGCCGCACGCAGCGGTTGGGGAGACCGGCCAAATGAGTGGACAGGACCTCCGCTACAGATCAGCACACTGACTGACCCTACAGGACACATACAGCATGGGGCTCCATCATAGGGCTCACATGGTTCACATGGTCTGATAGTCACAGAAAGAGCCAAAAAAACACAAATACACTTGTGTTTTACAGGCAGACATCCCACATTGAAAGGTATAAAGCAAAGAAAAAAAGAAAAAAAACTCAATATGTTAGTCAGAGATGTCTGAATCTCTGCCTAAGACTGTGACTTGGTTTCTTAGATCAGTTTGGGACTGTTATTGCATCTCATGTTTCTATATTTCATTCCATCCCTCTTTTATTGAATTAGCATGTTTTGCTTATTTCTTTTCTTCAGTTTCATTTTATATTTCATGTATTGATGGTCTTTAGCTGCTAGCCTCAATTTGCTGCAAAGGTAGGCTGATTTGTTATTCAGACCCCAAGCAAATAATGCAAATGTGGCACTGAAAGCCACTTATGAAATACCCAAAGGCAACTAATCACTCCTCCTCTCGTTCCAGCCTTTCTGCAGCCTCCTAATTAGAAGCTGGAGATTGCATGAAACCAGGTCACACAGCAGGTCTCGTACACACCGATAACCAGGCAGACAGAAAAGAAAACCTTCATGTAGACACCAAGCCAAGCATGCATTATTCCGAAGGCTAGAGGTGAAAAAACAATGCTTTTCAAATTAATACCCCCATATATTTCACAGTACGCTTCCAAAGAAAGGATTCTGGCTTGAAGTATTCACTGTGTGTGTGTTTTGTATTTGTTTTTCTTAGTGCGTGTGTGTCCACATATGCAGTCATGTCTCCATGCATGTCTGTTTGAAAACAGCATGCACACATAAGCAAAGAAACAGCATTGGTAGCACACAGCCAACCATGATCCACTGCCAGAGAGATTATTCTTTGCAGTGCCATTTCTGCAAGAGAGTTGACAGTCCATCATTTAGATTTTGCAGTGTATCCACGAAAAGGCTGCATTGCCTGAAGCAGAGGGAGCTGTTCTTTCCTTCAGTGTCTTTCATAGAAGAGAATTCAACTCCAAATTGTAAAGCCAGAATCCTTTGCTTGCTGTGCTAGTGTGAAAGGATTCCGCTATGAGGCACCTGAGGTTGTGACGACGGAATAACGCTGTGCTCGATGTGCTGATTCTTCGAGCATTTCATGGCGAAGCACTGATAAATCCGACAAAAACACATCCACCTGCGGTATCTTGTGTTGAATGTTCCCAAACATAAGGGCTATTTCCATGTTGCAGGTTAGGGCTACAGCTGCGGAGTGCTGCACAAGAAGTAGCCGGGCAGATCAGGTCCAGGCCAAACAACAGCTTGTGACAGAAGCAGGCCAGAGAGGATGTTAAGACAAGAAACAGGCAGCCGGCCTGCCATCTACTCTTTTTCAGCTCTCCTTATACTCAACACATCACTTTAGATCAATCACAAGCGTTTCGCAAAAAAAATACAGTGGGAACAGCGTTTCATATTACCATAAGAAAAGGAGCAAAATAACCGGCGCTTGTTTGTGGCAAATGAGTGAATGATTGCTGGGAGAATACCATCTCCCTCATTTCATTTGACCATCTGAATAGTTTTATTGTACACCTACAGATGATACTCCGCATTTTGTTGTTGTGCGATACACTGCGAACACGATAGCTAAGAAGGTTATCCGGTGCTAATTATTCCCAGCATGTACTTTACACATCATTTAATGAGTAAGACTGGAGGCGTGGCTATTGGCTGTGACTTGCCTTCCCAGTTATCCAAGATGAACCATGCAATCTCCCTCACATCACCCCTGTCATGTGTACCAAGTCCCCCTCCGCATCCAATTCCCTGCTAGGGCTTCACTGGAGCAGAGAGAAGGCGCCACTGAAGCAACACAACAGCTCCCATAGCGTCTCCACACACCATGGAGGGAGGGGTTTGGAGGGGTGATGGTGGTGGGGATGGGGATGGGGGGTGGTTGAGCTGAGAGCTCACTCTCATAATTACAATAATTAACAGTTGCAGATTTAATTGGAAGGGAAGGCATTAACAGGAGGAACATTGCGGTGGCGCGTGCAGGGGGAACCTTTGCTGTAAGAAGCTTTTGTCTTCTCTGTACATAATGGTGCCTTGACTGTGGTTGCCATGTGCTGACACAACACAACACAACACAGGCGAGCTGAGGGTTCAGACGGTGGGGCTTGTCAGGAATCAGACTGGAGGAAGATAATTAGGTGCCAGGTTAATGAGAGCACAGGCTCTTGATGGCATTTGGTTACTGTATGTGGGCAATTAATGACTTTGTTTTTGTGTTTTTATTGCCCACTTGTGTGGAAAGCGTACTGTAATACATTACTCACCTCAAGACTATGTGTGTGTGGTGTTTGATGGAGTGGCACTGACTCTGGCTGAAGAATCTGTTTCGTTCACTGTGGCGAGTGGTAAATTCAAAACAATACATACTATACGGAGTGGTAAAATGTAATCTCGCTTCACTCATGGCTACCATGCCGCATGACCTTTTCAGATTCTATTTCCTCATGTCGTCAGCAATGATGTTTAAAAACTCCAAATATGTCAAGCAAACAGTGAAACTGCGAGTCAGGCACAGGACAACGCAACCGCAAAACACACCAGAACAAAGAAACCAAACCCGGAGTTCAAAAGTGTTGGGTTAATTCACCGTGTCACGTTTCGCAGTGTATTTGTGAAATTCCATACTCCGTGGAAAAGCCCCACTTTCATTCGAGAGGATTTATTGGCAATGAATCCACTGAGAGGTCTTTAAACATCCTCTTCTTTAGCTCAACCACTCAACGCCTCCTGTTTTGGAGTTAGTTGTTCTCTAGCCTGCGGTGGCCAATTAGAGTGCTATAAGATAAATGGGCGCCCACAACTTTGATGTCCATCTTTTTAATAAGCTTTGGTTAAGATGACATCTGTGTGGAAGAGTTCAATATCTTCACAGTGGGAGAGAAAAGAGGTTTATTCTAAAATGAAATATCATGTAAATACTGCTGGAGGTTTTAGGCTGGGTGGGGTGGATCATGGTGTCGGCTGTGACTCCGGCATTGGCATTCATTATCTTCCACTGCAGTTGTGCAGATTAGGCTCCGAAAGATGATTTTAAGAGCTTTGTGAAATCTGTGCTTTTTAAAAAAAATACTAAATCAGCTTCAGCATAAACATAAAGAGCTTTTTTTCTTTTCTTTTCATTTCTTTTTTTTAAGGTATCTTCAAATGAGGAGTGTTTGGTATTTTTTATACACATTTAACACATAGATAGCAAATTAATTAGCCTAATGCAAATGTTGAATAATGGATTAAGGGCATAATTGGAGAAAAGTATGGCGTAGCAATATCTAAAATTGTGGGGCAATAAAATGGTGCACAAGTCGGTACAAAGAGAAGTGGAAAAAAGAGCATATATCTAACCTTGCCTGCAGACGTGCTCCTTTATATGTGTGTGTAACTCAGTCAGGAATAATGTAAATGTCTGGAGAGTCTTAAGACTGAGCAGGCCCGTATAAAAGCGCCCTGTTTCAGGCTAGTAAAACAAGTCAATAAATACAGCGGAGAAGCCCGTGCTGTCTGCTGCACTCTCCTGAATGAAAACAGAGGTGAACTGCTTATTTTCAGCCTGGCACCAGCGGTTGACAGCAGCATTATGGACGCTCATACATTCTGACTATCACTCGTCACAAGCTATATCTGTCAACATTATACTCAAGTGCATTTTAGATGTAAAACAAGCGTTTTACGGGAGGAGTATTTATGGCTTTATGTGGTCAGCTGCTGAATGGGCTAAACACTTCCTACAGCAGTGGGTGACCACAGTTATGATGCTCTCAAAATACTTTTCTTTCTCACCTAATTCATCACTTTGCTTTTTTTGTTGTTGTTGATTTGTCACTTATAGAACAAGCAGGAATATTACATGCTAAGCCTCCGCAGGTTGGCACTTACTGTGTTAGGAGGCCGATCCAAATGGGAAGCCAATGGCAGACTCACACAAAATGGAAACACCATTAGGAAGGCAAACACTTCACCGCGATAGCAGCTACCTGATTACAGCAGGAAAGCACAGCCTCGGTTCTTCCTTTTTTTTCATACTGTGTCAACACTTTGGGAAAGCAAATATTTCAGTGACTACCCTCCGTGTGCTTTAATCCATATGGTGTATTCTGTTTGTCACCACAGATGTTCCACTCCCAGGATGGGTTTTCAGAATAGAGAACTGCTCTCTACAAGCAGGGCTCACCTGCTCCGAGCTACACAGTGAATACACAGAGGTCACACACCGTATCACACCGGGGCCATGCAGCGTCAATCCTTTATTAAATTACCCTGCTATCTTATTTTCTGTCACCACACAGATATGAGGGTTATCTTTTTCATTTATGGAGCGGATTTTCAAGGGATTATGCATTAAAGATTAAGGGTGTGTGTACCTAACGCCTCAGCACAACAAAATGCAATACCTCAGACACTGCATGGCTGATGTGTGTAAAGAAAAAGGAGGTGCTGCGAAACAAATCTTCAGCAGCCAGAACTGGACAGGGTTTATTCTCCTCAGACAATACAAGCTGTGACTATACAGAATGTTTCAACCCTAAAATACTGTGGTAAGCAATACAAATCCCTTGGACAAAATGAAATGTATTAAACATGTGGATTTCATAAATCTCCCTTTCCTCGCTCTGGGTCAGAGGTATATTCACTGTTGAGCTCAGCAGGCATTTTTCCCTCAGCATTGTTACTGTGAGTCGCAAGTGCTCCGAGTGGTTTCAAAATGAATGTCAGCAAAAGCTGCGCGTGTATAGCAAACAGCAGATCCTCATAGTAAAATGGTTTGGATCACTTACCCCTGCTACTTTATTAGAGTATTACTGTGGTGTGGGGATTTAAAGGTCTGCTGAAGAAATATTGAATAGTAAAGCCAGATCTACATCTACAGTTTTGTTCTCCAGCTTTACTCTCCCATCCAGACAGTAAAAAGAAAAAAAAAAAAGCATTCAGATTTCTAGCACAACACTGTTAAACACCCAATTGGGATCCCTTTAACCTTGAGTAGCATACCAAAGGTAGTAGCAGCCTAGGGCTATGGGGGGACTGGCTACCACAAATCCCAGTACCATGCTGTTCCACAGTAGGGGCCCAGCATGGCCAGATTGCCAGAGAGGCTGGTTGAGGTGGTGCTACAGAGTTAGTAGGAGCTGATCACTCATCTGCAGCAACATTCATTTAAGTCGCTCCAAATGATTCTACTATGATACCAAAAGCACACCCATGTTCACCTTGTGGGTGTTGGAGAATCTGTTGGTGTCTTTTTCACAAGTTGCTAATTATTTACCTGCATTGATGGGTTATATGTGAATTTTAAAGATGAGAAGAAGAAGGAAGTAATTATCATTGCAGTATAGCTGTAGCTGCATGGATAAATGTAGGCTTATGGAACAGCAAGCAGCATGGATACAACATGAAATACTCAGTATTTAGATTTGCCTCAGACTAAAATCATAGTCAACAAAGTATGAATGATGTATGAATGTCATACGAAGCTGTGCTTCGTGTGTGGGCCAGGCAGAAAAGATGAATAAAGATGGAAGACAAATTAAGGTTTGAACAGGATATTCTTTCCCCTTAAGCTCATGCCACAAATGAAGCAAAACAAATAATGAAGCCAACAACCTATGAGTCATTTCGTATAATTCAATCGTTTTTGTGACAGCTGACGATTACTTCATCATCACAAAAAGACCGATTAAAAAGTTGTCAAATTAAATATTAAAGAGGAACTGCAGGCAGCTGTAAATTTTTAAAGGAATAACACAGATTGGAGATGAAATGAGGCACCTATATGCATATTTTATGCCATAAGAACTGAATGCACACACTTTCCTCAGGCCACCTAGTCGGTAATAACGAATCGCGAGTGTATAGATGTGGTAATGCGGCACAGCGGAAATGATATGAAAGAGAAATTGGTTTTATATGATGATGTCAAAAGGAATATGGCTCTGCGTGGTCATGCAAAGTAAAGATAAGATTCTATTGCGACGTGAGAGAATATTTTGCTAATGGCTTCTTCATTTCCTTAAAGAAAAAAAAAATAGAACCCAGCTTTGTATGCACCTTGAATGAGATTTCTTCTGAATGAAGTGAACATCTTATCTTTCAATAGCAGAGGAGATCTGTTGAAAATACCCATGTGTGGAGCAGAATGGTAAATGTAAAAGCTCTGTCATCTTTTGAAATAAAGGGAAAGTGACAAGTGACAGTAAATGCTATCACATTTTCAGCAGAAGAAAGGTTTGAAGAGAAGAACAAAGCCATAAAATGCTTGTGCAGAGAAGGTTAAATCTTTATAAGGAACAGAGAGGAGGCTGCATTTCACTAAGTCAGCATCGATTGGAGTAAACAATGAATGATCAATATGCATATAAAAGGCTCCCTCCGACAAAGACTTACACGCAGATTTCAAATATCATATCTCACAGAGAGTGTTCTCCCGAGCCTGTTGAATTAGCAGCTTGCACTTTTTCTAATACAGAATTTTGAAATTCAGCACTATACACAGATACACCCCTGTGTCCATACACACTTACTCATGCAATAAGCATCATTGTCACAGAGGCTTCCTTTCCAAATGGTTCAGCCTCCATCATCTGCAGGCGTTCCCAGACACACCGCTTTGAATCTGCCATAATGATGCATGACTAAGTACAGTTAAAGTGTTGCAGTCTGTTGGCAAAAAGCAGTCAAGCACTTTGCTATAGTGTCACTACGGATAAACCATACAGCTGAAGGTTGACGATGGATAAAAGGCAGTGACAGGCCTGGTGATGCGACTCTGTGTGTGTGTGTCTGTTTGTGTGTGTGTGTGCTACCGCGGATTCACATGCGGATGAGAGGTTAGAAACCATGGCACAGCAGATTTGTATGTGTACTTAACTAGGATGTGAAATAGGGTTGGACACAGTGAAATAAAATGCTGTGCTGGAGTCTGTTGAAACTGGGACACGCTTTAAAAGTTATTCCTCCTGCTAATAAACAGGCATCTTCCTCTCTTACTGCTGGGAAACGCAGCCTCATGGGTTTGCTCATACGTAACGTTACTGCTAGCCGGCGCAACATTAAAATTCTTAATATTAATCCAATTAGATGAAACTTTTTTTCCTATACTTGGATTTCATTCTGATTACTGCTTTAAAAATGTCCAGCCTAAGCAGTCGTTATTTAACGTACTTGACCCTGCACATCTCTCTCCTTTGTTGAACTGAGTAATAAAAGATCCAGTCTCCTTCCACATTCCTCTGTCTCCTCCAGTAGCCTTCAGAGTAGATATTCAGCATACAGTGAATGCAGAGGAGACAAAGAACTCTCCATTATACTGTACTCTGTTTGCCAAAGTCTTTAGTGTCAAAACGCTCGGCAGACTTTGTTGCTGCTTTGTCGGGCTCACCACTGCAGCTGCTTTCATGTAAATGATCCTGAGTGTTATTTTCTAAAGAATGCTTTTTAAAGCGAAATCCCCATTTCTGCCTCTGCATCTTGTCACAAACCTTTTTCTCTTCTATCTCCTCCCCTCTCTCCCCCGCTCCCTCCTGCTGCAGCCGTAGACTGCATAATTGATGCAAATACTGTCACATGTGTCAGGAGCGGAGGCTCTTCTAGTTTACTTCTGTGCTACACTTTATCGGGGAACATTAAGTGGAGAAAGCAGCCTCATGCCAGGGGTGGAAAATCAGCTTGTCAGTGGTCTCATTCACATAGCCATTTCTTCAGGATTGTTTCATCAAGGTGATTGAGAACAAAAAGCACGGCAGCAAATTCCAGCTTATGTTTAAGAGCCCTGCCACATACATTATTTATATTTGTTGCCCACCCTAGTCTTTCCATCCAGGCATCTGAGTACATCGTTTCCTAATTCTCAAATATTTCTTCAGATTTCCTTCTATTTGCACAGTATCCCTTCCACATAAACTATGCCAAACCATTAAGCTTGTAAAGCATGCTTTTTGTGTGTGACACAGACCTGAAATTACAGATAGCTGCTTTCAAAGATTGCCAGGGCATGCTGGGAAAGCTGTAATAGCTGTGGAGTGACTGGGGTGCAGTCGGGGACAGAAGCAGGATTTCATTTACAACAACGATACAGGAGGAATTATGTAAAATGGTAACATTCCATGCCATTTAATGAGCCATATTCACTAATGTCTGAGTCTATGGTCTAGCTGTAATAAAATGTGCCGCCTGCCAGAGCTCTGCTGCTACACTGTGTCTGTCTATTTCCAGCTCCATATTAAACAACGGTGCATAACAGAACAGGCAGACATTTGCAGTTCTTTCTCCCTGCATGCTGAACGCTCTGCCTTCAGACAGAGAGAGAGATGCTTGTCTGCTACCATCTCCCCCCCCCCCCAACTTCACTCCTGTGCTCCCCCTGACTTTTTTTTTTCTGGCCCCAGTCTGTGCCACAGATTAAATGACTTGATCCTGCAAACATCTGAGGAATTCAGCTCAACAAAGAGGTCAGACAAAGGCCAGGGGGATAGCCTTACAGGTCCTCCTCCATTAGCAGATCTACAGAGGTGTCATGGAGGGGGGCTCTGCAGGCAACAAAGACCCCTCGAAAAGAGCAGATTTCTCCTTGATATTTATATTTCCACTCATGATTAAAGCCACGCTTATTTTACCAGGATATATGGACTACATCAGAAATTAGTGGGAAAAAATGGATAGGCTCAATACAAATGATGAGCTGTATTAAAAAGGAGATTTTAAGACTGGTAAATGAAATCTTACATTTTTCCTAAAATCTTCTAAGTCCTTTGCAGTTTCTCTCTCCCTCTTCGTTTTTCTTCCACACAAGTTCTGGCTTGTGAACTCCAGTACTCAAGTGAGGCACAAGTGCTGACTGTCTCTTTGTTTACACCTCGCTTGATATAGAAAAACAAAAATACCCCATATTTTGCAGGCAATAGCATTCACAAAGAATATCTGGGGCTCCTAGAAAAACATTTCAACAGTAATAAGCTTTTTCCATGAAACTCTGAAACATTTCAGAAGGCCCCTTTGAAGCGCTTACTATGTTGACTGTTCATATATAGACAGTGCTTGGAAAGCCTGAGCACCATATCACTGTAACCTCTCAGTGCTTCTGCATTAATAATTAATTGCCAATGTGAGTAAACACCAGTGAAGATATGAGAATGCCCCTAACAGCAAAAAACCATGTTGCTCCCACTTAAAGCACTATGCTTAACATATTTGGTTGAGTTTGGGAATACATGCAAATGTGCCATCATGGAGAGGATTCTATCAGTAACTTGTGCATTTATTTTTTTATTCAGATGTGCAATCGAGCCATGCTTGGCATATTTCGCCACTTAAACAAAATCCAGAAGAGTTAAAGCAGGTGGCTCCATCTTTCATACCAAACGCACCTATGTGTCATCAGAACTGCTCAAGAAGAGATTTGGAAATGTCGCTCTTGCACTGTTACCCTTTAGCTTACAGGCAGCTTGCTGTGTGTTTACAGCTAACACAGCCTCATTTATATTACTTATAGAGAGGAATGTATGTGCGGGGCCTGTAGAACATGCTGACCTTGTCAGTGTGAACAGCATCTCCCAGCACTAGTGAAGAGCCTGCTCAGGTATTGTTATCAAACCACTCCAAGGCTTCCTGCTCATATTATATATAACTGAGAAACTAAAAGCCTCTGAGGATAGCAGACAAACAGCTGCATACTGAATGGCCAAACAAGATAACATGCCCATTCAGCACAGATTAAAAGATTATATTACATACATAGCATAGGCTCGGATCATGGCAAAGTCTTATTTCTGGTTTTGAACATTAGCTTGTTTCTGAATAAAAGAGAAATTAGAGGCTGTGTGGTAGACACTCTAATTTTATCATTATGGCTTTGTATGCTTCACTAATGAGCCTTTTTTAGCTTTTGGTGGGAGAATGTGACCAAGTACTCAAAATTCAGGAGCAGGGAAGCATCTTTTATCTTACTGGGGATTCTCATTATTTCTAATAGCACTTTTGAAGTCTAAAGAGTAGAACAGAGCATGTTCTCTTTATTCTTCAGTCACTGACAGACATGGCCAAGCACTATGGGTTAATGTAATATCACAGTTGGATGCCTCCTCTACTCACTTACTACTCCCTGTTAGCTTAAAGTCCTTCAGTGGAAAAAAGAAAGAAAAAGTATGCAATGCATGAAAGGAGGTGACGACTGTAGGAGCCTGTGACATCACAGGGCCTGAAAAATCGCATCAAAATGTAGCCTTTATAAAAGGCCCCTTAAGAGAATGTGTTTGATGGATTAAACATGCATTATATTCTAATTTCTAATAAAGCAATACATCACTATAATAACATCTGAAGAAAACAAAAGAGTTGGAGATTCCTATTCATTTAGTTGCAGGGAAACATTGGTCTAAGAATAGAAAAATGGACTGTAAAAAGTCCATGGTTCATCTACTGAGACTGGCATATCAATTAGAATTGTGAATCAGAGTGTAATTGAAAGCAACAGGAGCAGAAAGAAGCGGAAATTCATCAAGGCAAGCATGGAAAAGCACAAATGAGTTCCAAGCGAGACACAGCGAGCCCATCCCCATTCTTCTGCTCTTTCTTTGCACACATCCACCTAATCTCTCCCACCATTACCAAACAATGGAATCAGCAACCAAACAACTCTGCCTGCTGAGGTTTCCTTTAATAATTCTAAGCAGGCTAATTGTTTTATTAGAGGTACAAATAAATATATTTCTTGGACTGGCTCTCTTTTCAGCCACAGTAGATTCATAAACTTTGTGTTAACGCCACATTGGCTGCTCACATCTGCCGCCTCGGGGCCTCAATAAGTGGTAAATCTGGTTTTATAAAGAAAAAAGGAGCTCACAGTGTAGCGTTAACCAGTTACTGTTGGCTCATCAGTCACAACCTGTTGAGGGGTTCAGCACCTTTTAGTGTGTAATTTTGTGCAAACTAAGAAATATAAGTGCTGTTGAGGTCAAAGTTCACATTGCTGGGACTTTAATAGGAACGTTTTATTGGCTGCACCAGTGCTTTGTGCTCATGATTGCTTTACAGAGTCTGGCTTATGGGCCGGTAGCATCTGTGTCTTCCTATACTCTTATCTCTGCTGGCAAGCGAACACACTGATGCAGGCCTGCCACACGATCATTGTACCATGGCTCCACTGTCACTAAATGGCACGTTCTCTCAACCCCATTCCTCCCTTTCCTCGGCACGGGCTTCTCCAGCTGCAGCCTAATTTCCTGTGACTTGCCTAATTACTGTAATTAAGGATTAATTGCCATTAATTATTCACACATAAGCTCATCGCAAATCATGGGGTAAATGTCTTATGAAAGCTGCCATACAAGCCATGTATAAACACACTAGGATGCTCCAGGCTGCTGAATCGATCACTCAGCCCTCCAGCAAATCTCCACGCCACACTTAGGAAAACAGCGATAACTCTCCCCAAAATCAACAGCCCATCCAGGTGATGGAGGAATCAATTCAGATGCTTTATTCATCTCAGCAACATTCGGTCACTGAGATGCGCTCTCAGGACTTACAAGGCATGAAACAAACAGGGAAGTGTCTGTGAGGCATGCTGTAAACACAAACTTTTGATAAAATGGCACAATGTCTTGGAAAAAAAAACAAAACATCAGTGTAGTTAAACGGGGTGATGGATGTAGACAAGTGCAGGCAGATCCACTTATATTATCCTATTGCTGTAGTGCAATAATCAGAGATGAGTTATTTCTGTTAGGAAATGTAAATATGAGGAGTCTAAATTGTAAGAACTTGACTAAAACCTAAGGGATTGGTTGTGAGTGAAGAAACATGCCATTAACCTCTCTGGGAAGAGTTTTTATCTTTTGGAACTGGTGATGTCTGGGACCTTCTGGCTATTTGTGGGAAGGAAACTCGGACATATCAAAGGCAAATATTTACACTAGTCTGTACTCAGTTTATTCCCAAGCATTTTTAGGGAAATACTTTTTAAAGCTTCAGCATCATAAAATCATAATAATGGCTCTAATGTAAATCTGCTGAGCACGAAATGTCTTCTAGGGACCTGCATGCAAACAGTTTTTAAAATGAGACATTTTTACAAGGCTTTAAATCAGCAGTGGAGCCATGTGTTGATAGAGAAAGAGGGTTGGGGGGGAGTAAACGTCTGATGTGTCACACCAGGTCTGTGAGACCTTCCCAGTAAACTTTATTGTAATATACAAGAGTGAAAATTATTTTTTTGTCCTGGTAGGTTCTGTAGCCTCAGCAGTGGCGTTGCGCTCAGCCTTTCTGCCTCTTTGTGTCTTCATATCCATAAACACTGGTCACTTTGAGGAGTGGATGGGATGAGAGGTGACTAATTGTCAGACCAAAGGCAGATGTGGCAGATTAATGCAGAACACATCTTTATTTTGGGCGCACACGTTTGTATTTGATTTAAACTTTTACGTTAATGGACCTTCTGGCAGCTCTTTAATGCTCTACGCTCTCTTGTAAACAGACCACTTTGCAAATCCATCATTGGGCTTTCCTCCGAAAAAAAAAAGGAAGGAGAAGAAAAGACAAAATTCCTACCAGAAGGGAATGGATAATACCGTTCCAGATCAAGGGGATAACAAGACCTCAGACATACAGAGGCAGCTTGAGCCAATGCTGGCAAAATTTCTCCTGATCAGCATTACTGTAGCCAGAGTTTAATTTATAGAGCTGAGCTGGTCCTGTTTTATGCGTTTGTTAGATTAATGTGCAGAGCCATAGTTTTTTACTGCCATAGTCTTTGATCAAGTTCAATTTATTGGGATTAACCTGAGGTTCAAGCACAGACTATGATCCATTTCAAGTCATTATTTGAAGCTTCCACTCTCTCCAGCTGTGATTGGGTTTCTAGTCCTTATAATTACGCACAAGTTTAAGCTGTCAACCCTCTCCTCCAGTTATGACGGTTCTTTAATGGCCCTTTGCTATAACATATTAATTTCTTCTTATTTTGGACTTACTCTTATACCATTTTGACTGTGCAACATGTCCCTTAAATTAGCAGGTTTTAATTGTTACCTTAGAAGAAGTGCAGTGCTGTGATAAATGCTACTTTTCAGTGAGACACCGGAGAAGTGCCAGATTACGCCTTGGTGTTAATATAGAAATGTGTTTTACAGTCAGTGTGTCACCGCACTCTGCGTCAGCATGTGAGTTACAAGACCCCACAGCCCGCGCAACTTTGTGTGGAACCTGCTGGCCCCGCACATTTCACACACCCACCTCCCTCCGTGTGACACCTCCAGCACGCACATGCATCATCGCGTCATTGATGCCTAATTGATACTTCCCTATTTATTGTCACCTTCCCCCTCCGTCAGCTGACTTGGCTGTCCATGTTGCTTTGCATTTAAGGACTCCCGGTTGCCTTGATCTCAGTAATTAGATTTTATGTGCTAATTGGTGTAAATACAAATATGGGAGTAGCAGGCAAATGCTTTCACTTTGCAGTTATGAGCTGTGGGTCTGATAAGTGGTGGGTGTAGCAGTAAAGGGATAGCAGAAGTGTCTCTAGGAAACTGATACTTCTGTCATCAGCTCTCATCCTTTTATTATTTTTTCCCCCTCCCAACACATTTAAAAGACCTGTGCAGCTTCAATCAAATTCAGACATCTTGAGATGTCTTTGAATCTTCTGGTTTTAAAAGTCTCATTTACCTTTAGCGGCAAATGTCATATTTATTACTTCAAGGCCAAGTTGTCAACTTAATTATGAAGACATGGCAGCCTATTCCACCCTGGATTATATACAGTACATATATAGTAGAAAGATGTGTTCTGCCACTCTATTGGATCTGCAACTACTTCATTCAGACAGTCATATTTAATAAAATACAGTAGATTTTAAATATTTAGAAATATGTTGTATCCTGGCTGCTACACATAAAATAACCTGAAATGCTGCAAGATTATTTTATCAACTGGAGTATTGCTGAAGGAGAAAACTGAAATATAAATTCTCATGGTTGTGTATACTGTTTTCATGACATGGTAAGCTAAGGGGCTAATGTAATTTTACAGCATGAAAAAGCACATTAACATAGATTGTTGTCACAATGGCAAAGGCAATCTGTTACAACAGGTTAAGTCAACATCAAAAACTGCTATAATACTCTCAACAATAGTTAACATTTCTCTATTTCAAAAGTTTTTAAAATGTAATATGAGTGTAGATGTTGCTGCTTATCAAAATGTACCAATGAAATCTACTTTTCATTTTTCAGCCATGAAGCTGGCTTTTTCAAGTTTAATGACCGTAAAAGTAAAATCTTTTCAAAGCTTTACCATCAAAAACGATATATGCAAGTGTTCCCACTCGATGCTTTGTGTTTTTAGGCATCTGCTGCAAAATGCTCAGTTTCAGTACAGTTATGCAAATACTGAACAAGAAACTTTCACGATGATTAAAGTGCTTCAGCCATGTGGTTTTCACATGCAAATAACACAGATGTATATTTCTTTATCCCCTTCTCATTTTTAACTTGGTTCTTTTCAAACTCTGTGCTGTCAGCAGATGTCCTTCTAACGGAGACAAAGAAAATGAGAGGGGGCTGGATATCATCAGCATAGAAATGAGCCTCCTCCATGCCCCTTCTAAGGCACAGCCTCAGTGCCGCTCCAGCCACTACACTACCTTTTCAACTTGCAAATGACAGTGTCACCAAATGCTATCCTTCCATCAATCAAGTCAGGGGGGTCATGAATATACAAAAGGCAAAGCGGAGACTGGCTGCCTCCCGCAGCTCTACTTGGCCCAATTATACAGGCTCAGCTTTCTCCTGCGAGCTTCCACTTTTTGTTTCAGTCTAAAGGGTACAGTCCAAAGCAGCCCCAGGCTTAATCAAGGTAGGTCACGCATACTGGACCTCTCAAGTGGACTGCAAATCCAAGTTAAATGTGGACACCAAATGTCATCTTTCTTTTACATCATTGCTGCTAGGGGGCAACGACAGCAGGGGTTAGGTCTACACCCCTTTTTTCCTGCATACATTCTGCCACATCCCATGAACTGAAGTCGCCTTCTTCACCCAAACACAGGACCAGACCACATGGCTGCTGCAGCGCTCTTCTCTCTGCAGCAGCCTGCTTGCCCCTTTCTTTACCCCAGCTGTCAGATCATAGCTGTGAATTAGCATTCTAACGGATACGCCTCAGCCCGGGGATGAATTAGCACACAGGACTAACTAATGACCTCCCTGCTGAAAGTGGACCTTACAGTCGATGGCACAGCTGATCAATACCACCGCTTCAGCTCAGCTTACCGTCACCTCTCTCTTTTTAGTGCTCACTGACATCCTTTCACAGCCGTAGAGAAGATCTTTAATACTAAATTAAACCGGTAAATTTTTAAGGGTCACTTCAGCTCAAATTCACCTGAATGAAAATCTAGCAATAGCCATAATCAATACTGCCTAACTGGCACGTTTCCATTATGACAGGGAAAAACAAGGAAAATCCATGTGTTAATGTAAGTAATGGAAATGCTAGCAGATAGCATCAATCACTGGAAGCAGTCATTGTGTTCTTGCTTTGTGTTGACAAAGTGATGCAAGACCTTATCAATCAATCAGTAGAACTGATGATTGTAATTGTTTTTGATGAGCGTGGCACTGATGTCATGATTAAGGCCATTTTATTACACCGAAAGCTGGCTTGTTTAATTAATGTGATTAAATTTTGTCAGGTGACCAACACTAATGAAGAAGAAATAGACGTTTAACAGCATTTAGCAATGACATCTTAGAGAATAAACCAAAGCCAAATAGTCACCCTTTTCTGCTAAAGAAAGGCTCAAGGGTTATACCAAATGATAAAAAAAAACATGAAAGCAGACTAATCATAGTTATTTTAGAATTAAAAATCTCTCTAAAACAGATCCACAGATAAGAGCTACAAAATGTTGAAAAGAAGAAACGCAACACTCAGCTTGGAGCTAGCTTTGATCAGCTGTTTTGATGTGTTAATGTGTCAGCAGAATCACTGCAATCAAGCCACAATTTGTCTCAGAGGAGTAGGAGGAAGCAAAGGGTTAATGTGGGCCTACGGCTGTGAAAATAAATTACCCTAAATATGTAAGTGGATGTTGGAATGGGCCCTGTAAGAGCAGAGTGAGTTTGGGTAAACCAACAGTCTGTCTACAGTAATTTATAGACAGCTATGATAAATACCATTTGTCCATGACAGTCACATGAAATAATAAACCATGGCTGGCTATAAACATTACGAAATCCTGACACTATTGATTTATAATGTCTAACAGTGACATCAAACCAAACTACTGACAGAAACAATGCCAGGGCTTTAGGAGCAGTTTGTCAACTATTAATTCTGTCAAAGGGGGTTTTGCTCTAAGCCGTGGGAGCTTGTCTTGCAGTTGTCAATCCCTTTGCTGGAAATGACTGCAGCACGTCCATGGTTAAGGGCCCTAGGCACTGCTCTGTTAGCCCTAATTACCCCCATCCCCGCTTTGGCAACGACAAAACCAGCCCCTATTTAAAATGCATGTTAATTATGCAAATTATTAATTGGGCTGGTGCTTGAGGATTTGTGTTTATGCCCGGATTAGAGTTAATAACTGTATCAAGCCACGTTTTAAGCCTGACCTATGACAAGTAATGCTGAGGTGCTGAAAGGGATATTTTCCAATACATTACCCTCTCTTCTCTTCCAAGTCCATTCCCCATTACAGGAGGCTGAATAAATGACACACAGATTCTCTTACCTCACAACAACACCCAGTTTGGGTCTGCACACTGCGCTGTATAACATCATCTAATAATGATGCACAGTGGCACTTTGTTAGGGGTCCTATTTGCTGGTATACTACGCACACTTATGCACACATGACGACATGCACTCTCATAAACAGTCAGAGGGGCTTATTTCATGGCAATCCAAGATTTGCTGTCAGGCTAATTGCACGCACCTGTGATGGGGACCACACATGCTGTCACCACCTGCCATGGATAACAGTCAACAAAAGTCTGAACTCTGGTCAGCAACTCTTGTCAAATGAAAGCAGAGAGCGCAGAGCAAACACATAGGTCCTGCACTTTGCCCCAGTCTTGAAGTCTTTCCAGTAACATCCAAGGTGGCCATACTTATCTGAAGGAATTGCATAAATAAAAGACTTCATTCCTCATTAACTGAAGAAAAAGCTTATATCTAATGAACTAATTCCAATTTTCTTCTTTGTGTGCATATTTATGTACATGTCCCATGAAATTGTCATTGTATGCTCATTATGGATATGTCCCAGCTCTGTTCAATCTTCAGACATCCTGTCTGAGCTTGCCAAAACCTTTGGGAGCTCTGGGAGCTATCCCTCCATAGGCTAAAGCTTTACTCTGTGTGCTAACAGTCATGCATGAACGAGGAGCTGTTACATGATACCCAGGAGGTATGAAAGTAAAATCAACGGCAGAAAGTTTAGCATTAGTGGACCGGATTAATTTATAATAGCATTTTCACGGGTTTAGCATGTTTGATCTTTTTTTTTTCCTTTTTTTGTCATCAAGGCCTGATGTATGAATATGATGCACTGTGATTTTGAAAGTTGACAATGGTTTTGAGTTAATGACAGGTTTTGCACTACTGCGAGTTTAAACATCAACGCAATGCCTTCATGCTTCAAATAGCTAACATGGTTAACCTGAGTTAGCAATTTACCTGATGAAAATCTTATTATGATGAAACAAAGGTGCTTCTTTTTTTCTCGTAAAGTACGATAACTAAACTAAATGATTATCGTGAGGTGAGCTAGTTACACTGAGTTGAAAATCTTTCTCACATCGCATCATTGCCCATATAGTAAACTGTTCCATCTATGTATGTACACAATAGGCCTATCAATCTCACCTTGTCTCACCTCATTTCAAATCACTCTCTTCAAAACTCTACAATAATGGTTATTGCAAACATTTTACAGAAAATCTGACACACTATATGATTAAACAATAAATAGACTGCACTGGGTGTGTCAGCCAGTCAGCAGTCTTTAGACTTTCTGCCACGACTGAAATGGCTAAGGGTGCATTAAGCTGTTTTGCTCAATGGTCCTTAACCAATATAAAGAAGTACTGCGATAGCATGTTCTGATTTATGCCCCATGAGAACATTATCAATGCATGCAAGCACATGCATGAACAGAAGCACAGTTAATATAAAAATAAAGATAAATAGATAAGTTACATTAAAATAAAAAAACAGCATCAGCAGAGAGAATGAAAAGCTCTGAACAAGCCCAATAAAAAAGAAAATGTCTAAAAGAGCAAATACTTTTCCTTTATTTTCCGGAGTACCTTTTGTTTGTTGGATCTAAATTATAGCTTGATTAAAGTCTAACAGAGAGCTACAGTAAATCCTGTGTGAATGTTTGCTGCAGTTCCTCTAAAATGGGAAATATTGATCAGCATGATTTCCCTGGGTACTAGGTAGCTGTAGAGGAAGAGCGAGAGACATTATTTAGGGGACGTGGAGCCTAAGTTGGGGGAAAAAAAGGAAAAAAAAAAGTGACATTTTGGTGTAGGCTTTGAAACATGGCTTAGTTTGAGTGGCCTTTGATGGTAAGGAAAAAAGGTAGTTCATCATTGTCTGCATGGAAACCACAGGGGTGGTTGTCTTGTGTTGATTTTACATTATTAATTTGAGGCACACAAGGTCATGGGGCCGGTATAGTCATGAGAACCAGTTGTTATCTTAACACAGCTGTCGGGCTGAATCTGCATTGACTGATTATGCCATTGATTGGTAACACTGTGAGAAGGGAGACTTCAGGAGATTGCTCCTAAATGTGCTACCGAACCTTTGGCAAAAAGCAGGACTTTTCGTTGCATTTCACAAGACCTATAGCTCTGAAAACGGCGACTCTGTAATAACAGCACCTCCGACAGCTTCAGTCTGCTGTAAGCAAATAAAATGTAAATGTCAAATTCTTGCAAACATATGCAAATACATGAAAAACCTTGTACGTGAGAGAGGGAGAGGAGATCTGGACAGAAAATAAACATTACAAAAACTGTGAAATCTTAAACAAAAGGGGGTTGAATCCTGAGCAGCTGGCATGGAATGAACGCTTCTGGAGAGGGAATGCCAGTTTCAGAGCGCCCCAAGCATCGATTTAGAGCCAAGGCTGTAAACAGCTTTTATCAGCAATAATGATGGCATAATCCCAGCTAAAGAGGAAAGTAGCATATGGTGCAAAGCTTACAACTGAAATCCCAACAAAGTAGGGGGGATTTTCATCACTATGTCCACTCGAAAGACACTGCCAATTCATTTTTTCTTCCTTTGTCTTTTCCAGGATGATAATCCCCATGGTGGAATTAACACAACTTAAATCACACAATAGAAATACTCATCTGTTGCGCCTTAGCTAGAGCACTTCATAGAGATATGCTGTTACAAATATCTGAAAGGTGAAATCATAGAGCAAACTCAATAATGAACATGTTCTGGTTTCTATAGTTTTTACAAGCTGACAACTATTGGTTCTTAAAGTACAAGGGAATCCCTGTGATTCTGCATTACATCCCCACACACAAAAGAAGTGGCTTTATAGAAACTCATCCTGCAGCTGCCATCTACACTGATGTCATGTCAAACAATCTCTGCCTGAGTGTCTGCATTTCACCTGTCAGTTTTATTGCATCCTCCCATCATTAAAACAATCAAAGCTTTCTTTTTGATAAGACAAGCACGGCCAGGAGACAGCTCTTTTTGCAGCAATAGTGTAATGATGCCAAGTAGCATTCTAGACTGGCTTCAACCTCTGTCATTGATTTTCCTCCAAGCTGTGACCATTCATTGTTTGTGACATTCTCCTGTCGGCTCTTTAACACCCTTCAACCAAATCAATTTCATATTTTTGTCAATGTCTTGCAACTGGATGAGCCAGATGGGAAGGGACGTCGTATGATTTAAGACGTCGATTTTCCGGGAACAGTTTTATTTGTAGTTCTTACAAGACATGGCTGGCACGATGAGTTTATTTAAAGATAT
>JBBDHI010000012.1:20190428-20204324 GCA_037177115.1 Craterocephalus stercusmuscarum | reverse complement strand
TAAAATAAATGTTGCACAAACAAAGATTACTCTTATATGATCTACAAGATAAAATGATGCAAAAAGTTGCCTTACTTCTTTTAAGTAGATCAAGCCCAATATTTTTATCAGTGCAGACTTTTTCCTGCTACAAAAAAACAGATGTTGATTGGTCTATTTTTTTTTTACAGCTGAAAACAGAACCGTCACATGTAGACATACTGCTCAACAACGCATTCATCAAACACAATGATGATGAATGCTGAATGGAATGCAACCCCCAACATCATACAGGAACGTGAACCAGAGTTAAATAAATGAATAATAATGAATAAATCCAACATTAAGAAAGAGAAAATATTCCATTTTTGAAGTTTTCAGGAATTCAGACCCAATAACGCAGAGTATTTCCTCTGGATCAGATTGCAGTTTAACAAAAAAGAAAGAAACAGATTTCTGTAAATTTCACTGGCCTGATGTGAAGAAGTCTCATTCAGAAGATTTTTTCTAACAAAGTCTTCAGCATTCAGATGGATGTAGGAAGTTTGTTGAAGTAACCCGATGTGCTGGGCTAAAGGTGGGTATCCCACAATGCTGCAGCCTGCCACCTCCCATTGTCTTGATAGGGGAGCAAGAGATGTACAGCGGCCTCAAATGGAGGTGGCATCTGGTGCCCAATTTGTCATGCCTGAATTACCCAGGAGCTGATAAAGGCTGAAGTTTTAATAAAAGTTGGGAGCAGCAGATAGCAGGGTGAAGGACACTGATGAAGTGTCTTGAGGCCTATTTCCAGCTAGAGATAAGAACCTACAGGGAGAGGTGGGTCGAGGGTCTAGCACGGTGCGATAATACGCTGATGCTGAGGAAAAAATAAAAAGTGCTGTTGAAATGCAACACAGCACACATAATGGAAAAAATAATAAATAAGCAAATAAATAATGATGATGATCTAAACGAGGAGAAGCCGGGGTGGAGGCTGTGGAGTCCTGAAGCGTCTCTGCCTGTAATTTGGCCACCTGCCAGCAGCCATTGCTCACCCTCAGCTGCGACGGCAAGCTCCAGATGTGCCAACGGCACGTTTTGGGTTTTGCCAGCTGACTGCACCGTTTGATAGCCCGCTCTCTGGATGCCCATCACCGGCCGCAGAGATAGAATTAAATGATGATGATCTTCCCACAAGTTGGGTGAGGAAACAACGCATATAAATCTTGATTTCATCTCAGCGTGAGAAGTCTTTATCCATCATCACTCTTAATGAACAAGTCATTAGCTGCGATGAATGGCGCTCTGGGCTCCTGCTCGCCACTGCTGCTTTTGTTTGCAGCTTTCAGGGGCAACTTCCTGTGCCCTTTGAGAGGGTCAAACTCATTTCTCCAGATGTGGGGTAACCTCTCTGCTCCTGGGGTGGCTGCACATTCATGTACTAAACAGGGCCTGAAAAAATGAGGATATACTGAGTTTTTTTTTTCTTTCTGGGCTTTTCTTTTCCTCTCTTTTTTTTTTTTTGCCACATTGTCAGTTTCTCAGCAAGTCTCCGCACGCTCTTTCATCCTGAGAAGCGCATTAGCAAACTCTGGCTGCCTATTATGGTAATTTTATGTGCACAATCCTCCACTTGATGCAAGCTTGCTGTGTAAACAGAAAAAGTCTTTTTGTTGTACTGTAATAGAAAACTACCAAAGAGATGTAAAACCACGCTGTGCTCCAGTAATACAAACATACACTAACAACAATGCAGCTACACCCGATTTTTCCTGCATCTGCAAACTTGATAACTCTTTTATTTGAAGTGATAATACCTGTTTTTGAACTGAATGAGTAGCTGGGCGAACAAGATATGTTCAAGACAAACATTTCTCAAGACCCTTCGGTTTTATTTACAATCACTGCGCTACTAAAAGCATTGTTAAAGAATTTAACAGCATGCACCGCATCCCCCCAGGCTAACCAAATCTAAAACACTTACATAAAAGTTGGATGAAACTGTTGTGATCTTCTTCGTCTTCTTCTCTGAAGTACACTTGTGCTTGAAATATGAAAAAAAGGAAGGCATCAATCCAGCTGCAGAGCAGTAAATGTGAGGAGATAAAGGTTGACAAGAGATAATTGAAAATATCTGGCACTAATACACCAGAGTCTGTGTTTGTATTTGAACATAAAGGGGAAGAGTGGCATGTGACTTTCCTTGTTAGTGACAGCTGCCATGTTCTCCTGTCTGCAGGGACGTACTGTACTGAAGGATTCATCTGACTCCTACAGTGGGTTGAACTTCCTCAAATCCCCTGAGACGCATCTGTACATGTTTGATGATTTTCCTGGAGAGGTTTCACCTGAATCTTTTTTAGAAGTTTTGCACCATGAATTCCCTGAACGTTTAAGTCCCAGAAATAATAGAGGCAAACACAAAGAAATGGTTTTGTGATAGCTGCTGTTTTACCCATGGGATCCTTTCTGCTCTTTTAAGACAACATTATGATTTCAGTTACTATTGGCAGCATGTGCAATGAGCAATGCTTTCACAATGCTGCCTTTTTCTAGTGATCAGTCTAATGCTCAGTTGATGAAATAGAAATTTACTGATGTTGCGGATACGTGCCATATTTATCTATGTTTTCAGTTTCAACACACGCTCAGTATAGGTGCAGAAGTGAAATACCCATTACTGCATGTGTCAGTGTCATAAACAATAGCATCGGCTCCTCGGAAGGAGGCAGGGCGATAATGGAGGCAGTGCATCAATGTTCAGCACAAGGTCTGCAATTCACACCAGGAGAACACTCACCTGAGCATCATGAATGCTGGTTGGAGATGGCATTAGCAGGAGCAGATGTGTGGAAGAGGGCCAGTTTGTAAAGCAAGTTCTGTACACACAGCCTAAAGGCTCAGCAGAAAGCATAGGGGGGAAAGCACTTCTTTTTCACTTACTAGTTGGACTGACCAAAAACAGACTGAATCATTTCTGATGCATTTGCAAAGTTCTAGTTTTTAAACTACGACTCAGACCGATCATAAGTAAAATAAATCTTAAAGTTTGTAATAGGATTTTTGCTGTTGTACGTGTTTATTGCAAAAACAATGTTAAAGAGAAGTTTTAGTTTTTATTTAACTCAAACTTCTCATTACATGAGATTCATCTCAATATCAATTTGTTAAATATATTTAGTATACATATTTTAGAACTCATACTTTAGCATACATAAGGTGTGTTGGAAAAGAAAACAATTTTTTGGACATAAGTAAATGGTTTCCTAACTTACAGAAATTTGTTTAATGAATTATGAGATTATCAGCAGCTCAACAATTTAGGATTTTGCTGTTGTTTTGATTCTCCATTATTCTCAGTTCAGATGCGTACACACTCAGTTTGACCGTACAATAATAAATAATGGATGTGCTAACTGTCTTTTACAGGCTTAAGTATATTGAGCAGTTGTATGAGCCTGACATGAACTGTAATGTGATGGTGCCTGAGGCAGAAAGTGCCATTGCATAGAAAAATAAATAAATTAGAAAGCATGAGGGATCTTGCAGAAGAACATATATAAAAGTTGCATTCAAAAAATAAATAAATAAATAAAAGTTGCATTCAGACGAATAGAAAATTAGGTGCTTATTTGAGAGGGTGTTCATGGGAGCTTTTTTCTGTTTCTGAAGAGGCTTTTTTGTTAAGTTTGTTCATTCTTTTAGGATTATTAATTCATATGAAAACTTGAACAGGGAAGTAATTGCTGTGAAAGAATTGTTTTTGATGTAATTTAGTCATTTAGCTCAAAGCAGTTACACAGTTGCTGGTAGGCAACTCTATATTTCGTTTGTCAGATGCAATTTGTGCTTAATATGCTTTAAAATTTTGCCCATCTATGGTGTTTTAGTGGAATCCTAAAGTTTGGCTCTGATTAAATTTGGCCACTGAGCTTTAGTTTCCTTTGAGACTAAATTAAACCATTGTATGGCCTACAATGACCAAGTATGTTTTTGATATCCCAAAAAGTATTTCAAAAACAGAATCTTGGCCAATTCTGAGCAATTCCATCCAAAAGAAGTGCCTGCTCATTGTATCCCTGAGCTTTGCCCATGTTATTGCTCTCCACATATTGTGTCCCTAAGATTTGTAAAGTGAAAAAAGCATGAAATTTTCCCGGTAGACCTGCAACCTCTGGAGATCTGTGACCCAAGTGAAAGAAATATCACATGTGTCATAAAGTTAACAGCACAAACATGGAAACAGCAGAACAAGTTCAAAGACATGTTCTGGCAAAAACATGTATTCTGTGCAGTAATTTATTTGGATTAATTTAAATGTTAAGCTCAGATGAAAAAAAACAGTATTTCTGCATTTAATTTTGCAGTTAGGGCTTCCAAACAATTATGACACATCTGATCACTGAAATAAATCACTTAACTTATTGTTATAGCTTCTTGACTTATCTGGCTATACTGCAAAACAGAAACTACCTAAACATTTTTTGCCAAATTAAAAATCTTGTTGTAGATCTGCTATATACACAAAAAATCAAACTTTAATTTCTAATAAAAAGGTTATTCCAGAAAATGGGTTCATGCATTGTTTCTACTTCTTGGTAGGATTGTTGCAACCAGGAAGTTGCTGAGATTCTATACTGCTCTTGCCATGTCTGCGCAGGTTATGGGCTGAGATTAAAAGTCCTGTCCTGAGAATAACAAAAAATAATTTATGTTGAAGAATGATTAATTTTGGGCTGTTGAGTGTCAATAGTAAATAATTCATATAGCTACATTTACAGGAGACACTTCTGATCCAATCGAGCATCCAGTCAGAATAAAAATGTACAATGTCATATAAACATACTATCATATGTATCGGCCTTCATCCGAATAAATTGTTTATACATATATTTTAGTAGCTGAAGGAGTTTAGGATTATTGAGAATTTTGACGGTCAAAAGGTTTAAAAAAAGAAAACCCAAACTAGCACAAAATAAGCATGTCAGACTTTGCAGTCATGTTAAATTTGTCCATCATGAGCTGATACAGCTGATCAGATCACTTTATCTACTGTAGCAACAACAGCAATAAAGACTGTAGTGTAGAGCAAAACTGGTTGAGTATTAGCATATGTAACAGGGTTTTTTTTATGTCTCCTTACTTGCTTCTTGTGTGTAACTTATTGCCACAAAACTGATTGGGAACAATTTGATAAATTTCTGGGTAAGATGGGTTTTTATCTAACTGCCCCCCCAAGGTGACACCCCAAGTATACAGAACTAAACTCAAACAAATATTTAGTCAAGTCAGGTAATTAAGTGTCCCTAATGGCAAACTAAGTTTGTTCTTATGAAAACATTACATCAAACAATAAAGCAATATATTTTGATTAACATACACATACATGACTGCCTAGAAGTGCCTAGTAAAATCCACAAAAACCCATATCACTTAAATGTAATAAAAACAGGAAAGGACAAAATTAAAGTAAAAACTGTGCACAACATATGATAACCAATTGTATGGGAAGGCATATTGTAATATTATCTATAAAGTGTTCTATGTGTTGTTCTACATACTACCATGTTCTTAGAATAATAAAACATTTAGCACCATCTCACCAGCTGCCTGCATAGCTGATCATTTTTGTCTGTCCAAACTGTTTACATCATTGTTTACTGGCCAAGTTAATTGGCCAAGAATGCCAAAAAAAACACTTGTGAAACTAGTTAAAACTTGTGATTTGGCTCAAAGCAAGTTAATCAGTCAACTGTTTCCTTCAATCTTTTTCTGTTGTTGTTGTTTTTAAGGCACCACTCTTTCTCTAACCTACTGTATGCTCCTGCATGGCCCCCCAAGCTAAATTTTTTGGAGCCACCCCTGGTCAGAATCCATGGTGCACCACCAACTTTTACCTCTTCTTCTGACAAATGTGAACTTGTTTTAGTTTTTTTTGACAGCTTGATGTAAACCATAGGCTTGTTTCAATTCACAAAATTAAATGTTGGCATGTATTGTTTCTGGAGCCTTGAAAATATGATAATCTTATAGTCGTGTTCACGTGTGACAAATTCATATAATGCATAATAGAAGCATGTTATTATTTTAAAAGGTTTGATTTCACAATGATTTCAAGCTGTTTTGCTTTTTTTTCCCCCCTGTGTGGTTCTTCTCCCTTGGTTTGAGGCAAATGTACTGCAGCTGCTTCGTTGCTGTTGGGGGAAAAAGCAGAGCATTGCTGTGATGATGACTGTGGTCTTGTCAGTAATTCACCAGATCAGATGACACTTCAATAGAAGAGCCAGGGTGTGGGTCGGAATTTGAAAATTGAGATGACAATACCAACTATAAAAGCTTTATGGTCTCTGGTATTGGTCTTTAAATGGTTGCCGATTCTTTTGTTGAGCAATGTGCTCTCTGAAACAGCAATATTACCTTCTGTACCCAAAAAGTACTGGCTTAATATTTGTGTGCAAATTGAAAAATATAAGTCTCAGTGGGTGTGAATGTTGTCTAAATGTAGCATTTCATCTTGGCCTGTGCAGTGTGATAAACACTTCTCTTTAATTCCTCTGAATATAACCGTAGAAGAAGCATTTTTATTCTCTAAGCCCTTCAAAGAGTAAAATTGCCCACAGATTACCAACCAGCAGTGACGCAACATTTTTAAGAGGTGTGAATGCGCTGGGTTTAAACAAAAGCAGCTGGTGTTGTAGTGTTAACACTGAACTGTCCTGTCAAGATTTCCTTTTAAAGTGGTATTTTTCACCCTCGCAGTTCTGCTGATTTAAAATGTTTTGGAGAAACAGTCTGCAAATCCTTCCTGAGCGGATTAAAGTAGAGGTTGGAAAACTTGAGGCACTTTCTCGCTAAATTGCACTGAAATCAGACATGTGATAGTGCAAATGCTTTCCCTCAGCTAAAAGCAGCAGTATTTGTTTTGTCCCTGTGGTGACTTTAGAGACCCATCTCAAACGTATTGTTTCGAATTTAGTATTTCTTATCAATGAAAAGTGTTCACGCATATTATGACCACTGCTTTTATTTGCACAGGGTTAAATTTCCTGTTTTAATTTCTTTAAAAAGAAAGCATTCTTTTTGTGTTGTGAAATGTGATTTTTGAAAAAGGGAAATGCGTCAGCTTCTGAAGAATGCCTTTATGTTTCCAAACGTGGCTCTTTAACACACATTTCAGAGGGGGGCTGTCAGCTTATGGCATATTAGCTGGATGGGTCTGTTTCCCCATGGGACATGAGAGGCTAGCTTGGAGGGATCCTAGGGAAGAAATGGAGGACACACTCTGTGGAAAGCTTTGCTCTGTCATTTCAATTCAGTGCAATAAAAATCAAACGCAGACCGGCCACAGCTTCGCCCAGAGCCTCCCACAACAGAGAGCTAGCCTCAGACACTGTGCAGCTGTAAAAACAAAACAGAGAAATAATAATCTTCTTGTACAACTCACACTTTGAGCTTATGACAGTCTTAAAGTTAGGAATGTTTGCCATGCGATTTAAATTGAAATTGAATTAATGTTGCTATACAGTATCTGAAGTAAAAATGATCTTGATGAAAATCACTTCACATAGAACTATGTGAAATTAAGTTTTTCATGCTTTCCATTTCTCTATTAAAGGTTAGTTATAGTTTTGGCTTTTAATATCCTCCTATCTACACTTTTTAGCTATGAGGCACTTATATGCACCCTGTGCATTGCTGACTGACTACAGTGAAACAACTTCAACCACACTACTTGCCCTTATGCACCCAGAAAACATGAAATCAATACTGTATGCATTTCAAGCAGGAAAATTCTGTTATTGAGTATACCGCTACATAATGGTTTCCATTATTGACATCTATGAGTTATGAAATAAAGCCTAATGCAATGAGGATGAGGAAAATAGTATTTGAGGGTTTTTATTGGATCAGTTTAAAGTCAGAGCAGTGCATTCTGATGACAACAAAATGCTAATCTCAGCTAGGATATACGACATCAAAAAAGGTTAGAAAATTGCAAAGCTATCAGAAATGCTACCTAAGAGCGTGAGAAATAATAAATGGATCTTCAGTCTTGTCTCTTTTAATTTTGACAGAAAATCATCTAGAATCCAACTTGGCACTAGTTCATTTGATTGGTTAGGCTCACCAAGCGTGGAGTCATAGGCTCACTGTTAGAACACATGCTTTCATTTGTTATACTCTGCGTAATAATTTTGTATTATTATGACTTTGTTTTATTATTTTGGTTTTCTGCTTTCCTCAGAAGAGGGAATGACTACCACATGCTTATTTTTTGTTATCCTCATTATTATGTTTAATGGTCTATTCCAAAAGGTCTACTGACAATTCATAATTCCATATCCAACTCTGGATATCTACTGCCTTTTTGCAATAAATCCACCTTATCCTATCACAATTTCATTCAACAGAGAAGCCATATGTTATCTTTAACTGCTTTCAGTCATTATCTTAGCTGCTGCGTAGAATGAATCGTCATGCAATAATGGGTAAATATGATTCTTTTTTAAACGTGCAACTGATGCAGCCATCTGAATGTGGCTGATCTTAGATGACCCTTCCTCTTTTCTTTCCCCACAGCACCCCCCCACCCACTCACCCTTCCCCTTTCTTATCCATTACATGGGAGCTGAATGATGGTGATTTGGTTGAGGCCCAGTGAGTGCCTGTAGAAAATTGGTTGGTTGATAAAAACCCTCCTATCAAAGGGGGCTACTTTCTCATTTACATTTAGATGAGTATTGATTATTTATTTACTCAGTGGAGTGGGATTCTTTTCCAATCTTATCTCTCGTCTGTGCCTGTCACCTGGAAAAAAAAAGAGATAGAGTTCTTGACACTGCACTAAGATAACGGCATTTTGTAGAGCAGATAAAACTTGGAATGGTGGTCTCTGCCTCTACATTCCCTTTTTCCTCCTCCCCAATTTTGATGGGAAAGAGGATGTTTTGAAAATTAAAAGTGATAGTCTTACTGAGAGGGTGGCGGTGAGATGTTAAAGAATCTCAATTTGCAGTGGGGGAACAGCTCAAATTGAGTATCCAGATATAGTAAGGCTGCGTTCCTTGGGAGAAATCGTGTCCTTATGGTCTCAGTAGTTGAAGGTTTTTATCCAGTACAAACTAATATGATTTTGTTTGACAATTGTAATCTAGAATAATAGTGATGATTTTATATGTCAGGATCTAAGATTCTAGCCATTGCAGGAGCTTCATATGATCCCAGCGTATGCAGACTGTGTGGAAATGAAGCCCCTGGACATGTCTGTCATGTTCCAAGTGCTAAACTCTAGTGATGTTTGGCTGGTTGGGCTTGGGATTGGTCATGCATTGCCAATGAGTCTGGAGGCTTGTGGCAGCATGAGGAGCTATGTGAGACTGACTAAAGGTGTTTAGGGTGGGAGGTGCAGCATGTGGGTGCTCTGTAGGAATAGGGAACCCTTGACAGACCCTGCCTCTTCTTCTCAGCCCTTTGATGGAGAGTGAAGAGTCTCTTGAGGTGGCCTCTGTCAGGTCTACTCCTTCTCAAAGCAGAGACACCACTTCAGCAAAACACTGTCGCGCCTTCTCACCCTTCAACCCCCCGGCCACTCCCATCCTCTCATGGTCACTTTTCATCTCCTCTGTCGCTGTGCGGAGGTGACGTTGCCACATGTAAATGTACTTGTAATCACACTTGTGACGATGGGGAATTCACATATTTTTTACCCCAGAGTGTATCGAGGTTGACAGGGTGCTGTAGGTTGGCACAGCGAGTGAAACTATGCAGACAATGACTGTTCACTACTGCCTCACAGCAGGTGACTTATTATGCAGCTGACGGATTGTATCCCATTTTTCTTTGTTAGCCAGTCAGTCATTAGCCTAGTTACACATCTGGATCCCCACAGCAATTTAAGAATGTGGAAGGTTCCCTCAAAAAGAAAATGAAATGGGGGGAAAAAACTAATTACTGCAACAGGAGAGGAACATCTTGTTTTCCCTTTACCACTTAATGGATTGGGCCAAGGTCTTTTGAAATGCAAACCTAACAGAAAGATGGCAGTAAAAAAAAAACTCAACTAGCCCTACCCCACCTCAAAGGATACATCCTTACTGTTTACCTGCTACATTTGGCATGTTTGGGAGATGATGCAGCTATCCGCATTAACCTTTTACCTTAATTGTTTATGTGAAGATTTTAATAGACTCGTGACACACGAGTTATTTGTTTGAATTAACGAATAACTTGAATTGAAATATTTTGATTTAGTTGTCAAAAAATGTAGAGTCACTTACTAAACACTGAAGACCAACAGAAAAATGAACAACAGTAAAAACAGCAACAACCAGCAGCAGCAATGATGACAGTAACAGTACTGCAGACACGTGTAGACAGAATGAAATTGCACTCAGAACAGTCATGGGGAGCATGCACACCACACCCTTAGATACAAATGGTCCAGGTACAGTAGTACCACATCAAACATCTGAAGTAGTGCTCTGGGAAAGAATGGTCAGAATTTCCTTTCAGGCCTTTTAATTTCCTTTAAATTGAGCATTTTTAATGTCTTTTTTTTTTCATTGCAGACAATATGCGTGTCAACATGGGCCATGTGCAAGGATCCAGTCCGCAGCCTGAAGCAAAATTTAGAAGGTGGAAGAATCTACAATCATCCATTGGCTTGGCCTATTTTAATCAGGTTTAAAGTATGAGTTGAAAAAATTTGTTTGAGCAGTAGCCATTATTAAAATTTACATTAATGTCATTAGTGTATCATCCATGAGCTCACAATGGATCAAATAAGCGGTAAAGAAAATGATGATCTAACATAAAAAGTAATGTAACTTTCTTACCTCTGCCAAGGCGTGGAGGTTTTTTTTTTTCAGCTGCATACATTTGTTTGTCTGTCCATTAAATATAAAATGATTAAATTGTTGGGGTGGATCCAAGACGTTTTTTAAAGAATTTCATCAGGAGATAGGGATCATTTTGCTATAGTAGTTTCTAACTCCATAGATAATGCACAGAACCACTGGCAAAAAAAGAAAAAATGGCATCATGCTAGATGTCATATTCCAACATTGTTTGACCAAGTTTATGTTGCTATTCTGGATTAGGTGATCCAGAAGGTTCAAAATGTAGGGGGTACTGGGTGGGCTGTTGGACCTTTTGTTATTTTTCTTTTGTTTCCTTAGGCGACTGGCACTGTGGCTTGGTGGTTGTTGGTATGTAATCATTACCTTAATGCAAAATGCAAGAGCTAATCTATCAGGTCAAGCAATGGTTTCAGGAATGTACATGATGCATGTCAGTGTGCCATCAAAACCCGTCAGTTTTAAGGTTGGAAAGATGTGTGTAAAATCTTACTTTACCTGAGAGTAGCAATGTTAACACGCTATCAAGAAGAGCAACAGTTAATTGTCAACTAATCTTGTAATAAATCTAGATTTTTGTCTCTTTTTATCCACAGTAAAGGACCATGCATGTGACTGGATATATGTTGCTATACTGGCTGCAATTTTGGTGAATCCACCAATTAATGAAGTGGAGCATTCAAGGATGATACATTATCTTACTAGATATTCTTTTTACACTTGATACTAAAAAACAAACTCAACCAGACAGACTTCCCAGAAAATGTGCCTTGGCATTGTTACTGTAGCTCGGAGGGAAGACAAGTGAATTGGTCTATCAGCCCTCCAACAACAACACAGAGTGAATGGCAAGGTAAGTGCAGCACAGACCTGGTTAGTTCACTGATTAGACGACATGCTGTAAGGTTCAGTCAATCAAGCACACTTCAGTTCTGCTCATTTACGCCCCTCAGTTAGAAATGACGTTTTCAGCTTTCCCCACAGGACAACAAATCCAAGAAGAGATCTCATGTTTCTATTTTTTCCTTGAGCTTGTAGCAACACCAACCTGAAGCCAGAAAGTTTCCTCCTGGATTTTAAATTCAAATGATGTGGAAAGCCTCAAGCTTGAAAGCTGATATAAAAACACATTATAATTATCTTTGAGGGATCATTAGTGCCAGTGATGCTTAATCTTTACATTATGGTGTATAAACGATTGCATAAAATTATAGCACTTTTGGAGAAGGTCTTGATTTAAATTCAAGTTATTAAATCTAAATCCAGCATCTGATGAGGTGTTGATGTATTTGATCACAGCAGCAGATTCCACTTTTATTGATTTCCTGTTTGAACAAAAGGCTTTGATTGAGTTAATAAATTTATTTTTCCTATCTATTCTCATTTAAATTAGGTCAAAAAAAGTAAGAGTTCTTTTTTCACTTGATGTGTTATATTAGGTCTTGTTTTATCATATTTTCAAGCATATGTAACATAATATGCATTTCTAGATTGCTTTTTTTGTGTCATTGTGGCCAAACTTTTGACAGTTGGAACTGTAATAAATAGACTTGAGTTCCTGCTGAAGTTTTCACAAGAACCAGAAAACTCACCTTCATTTGAGACTCCCACAACCCTTCCTCTCTCTGCAGATGAGCCGGGCCAGAGGTTGGGAAGAGGACCTGTCTGAGGTCTGGCTACATCTGCCAGAGCTTCCTCCCACCTGCCTGATGCAGCTGAGATTTATGTGGCTGTATATGAGGAGGCCAATCCAGTGTGCCAGGCCATGTGTAGGCTTCCTCTTACACTGACAGTTATGTGTATGATGTTGTAGCTGGTTTCCAGTAAGGCTTGGCCCAGCGTATCTGGAATCTGTCATAAGTGAAAGCTTGAAAAGGTTAGGACAGTTCAGGGAAGATAAATGGTGGATTGGGAGGACAGCTGATGTAGGAACACAAACACTTCAAGACGATTGAGCGGACCGAGGCCAATCCCCCCCATGCTTCCCCCCGAGTCCCGCTACACACTGTGGTGGTTCCTCTGCTACAACTGTTGCACATAGAGAAAATCATCCATTGTATGCTCTTCTAGCAGAAGTTTCTATAGATCATCAACATGAGTCACTCTATTACTCTCATCAAAACAAATGATAAAGAATGGTTATTAGGTTTTCACAATGTCTTTTGTGTAATAAAGCTCGTTAACTGCATTGTGCAAAATAAATGGGCAGAATAATCAGTATACTTATTGACATTGTGTCATTTCTGGTTAGAGCAGGAAGGGGACTCTCACTATGGCTCCAGGCTTCGCCCTCTCAAGAGGAAGAGCGCTAATGGCTTTGGAAAGCAAGGATCGAAGGAACTCATAAAGCTCTTCAGAACGACATGAAAGGAGGAGGAACATTATTAATCCTTTTTAATCTGAATACACGACCCTACACGACAGTGCGATACAGAGTGCAGGCTGTATTATGCGGCATCACAATAAATGACTGCAAGGGGCTGTGTGTGTGTGTTGCAAAGTTTTAAGTTGTTTGACTTGAAAATAAACTTTTGTATGGTTTAATTTTCAAAAGCAGTGAAAACCGAGTGAAATTATTCAGCATGACACACAGCCTGAAGCTAAAACAATGTTTTTAATTGTACTTTCAAATGTGACACTGTTGGCATGATAAAAAATAGCTGCTGATTGAATAAACAGATTTTTATAGAAGTTAAGAGAAGCCTATTCTCACAGTTACATATTTTTGATACTGTTATCTACAAATAAGTTAATTAGTCCATAATATTAAGTTCACAAAGCTTGTTTTTAAGCGATAACTTAATTGTTCTTGAGGGATTTGCCTTTTCCCGAGATAACCATCCTCTATGCTCGGCAATTTCCTTGATGATCACGAGATCATCAAGGTGAGATCGAATATGAGAGGTTAGTACCTAATTTAACTGGTAATTGTTGGAACTGGTCAGAATCTAAAACATGAAATTAATACTTCTATTATTTTTCTCAAAACATTTCTTTAATTTCTCATAGTTTTTTTTATTATTATGAATTATCTAAAATATAATTAAGTATAAACAAGGCAATAGCATTTCTTGTTAAC
>JBBDHI010000012.1:20121332-20142006 GCA_037177115.1 Craterocephalus stercusmuscarum | reverse complement strand
TAAATAAAATAGATTTTCAGCAATTTGCCCATAAATTCATGTTGCTGTTCACTTAAATTAAAAAACTATAAGCAGTTTTGCTGCATTTCAAAGTAATGCCATTGTACTGAAGCACACTGAAGTATACATAAGATTTGGGAAAATTCACATATTGATAAATAAAAGGAAAATTCCACATAGCTTCCAGCTCCAAATCCTCCTTACAATGATAAATTCAGTCGTCCTCAGTGAATCAGTTTGTTTGGCACTGTGGGTGATGCAGATACTCACTGGTCTCTGAGAAGATCCCCATCCTGATTGGGGTAAAAGGCCAGTTTGAAGATGCGGTTCATAACGCTGCGCTCAATAGCCATCTGGGCATCCTGCAGCTGGTCCTCGCTTGCATACTGCCAAATGGCATCACTCGCCATGGCACCGTACAAGTAGCGCAGAAAATCCTCCACTGCTGCTGTCTTGTCATCAGCTGCTGTGCACCCCTGGAACGCTGAAGGGGAGTACAGAAATGGCAGATCTAACCCTTGCATAAGATACGCAGTGCAAGTTCCCTGACTCACAGATCTTATCATTTCTTTCCGTTGTCAAGCTGTGCTTAATAACATGATTAGAAAAACAGCGAGGGACTTGGAAGGACATCAATATAAAATATATACACCAAAACATACACATTTATGATTTGATATTGTAATGATGTATCGCATGCTAAAGGCTGCAGAACATAGACTGACAAAAAGGTCATAAATCTCTGTAGTCTGGCGGCTGGAAAGTCTGTTAGCATTTAGATACAAGGAAGATAAAAATGCTGAAATACCTTTAATGAAGCCAACCATCTTAGCCTCCATATGTTCAAGTAGTAGCCGGACACAGACAGTGGTGAAGTAACGGTTGGCCACCTCTTTGTCTCTCAGCACCCTCTGGAGGAGCCTCTCCAAATGGGCCTGAGAGGTCTGAAGGCCCTGACGACACCTGGTTAGATAAGCGATGTATGGAGCCCGCTTTCTAAAGGAAAACACAAAAAAGGTGTTTTTATTATTTCTACAGTTTTACAGGTGGCTAATCACCCAAACAACAAAGGAAACATTAAACTAAGAGACCTGTGCCGTTACCTCGAGTCAGGTCACTGCGTCTTTCCAGACATCTAGATTTACCTGTAATCCTCCGCAATAGCAGCCAGCAGCTTCCTGCAAGTGCGTGGATCAAAGCGACTGACGCAGCGTGTGGTCTCCTGGATCTGAGCCATCTGGTTTTTGTCCTGAAGGTTGATGGCCTCTGCTAACTGGACCTTCAGGAAGCAGACGATCTCATTGTCTGAGAAACAGAGGACAGACAGCAGTGAACAACGCTTTTCTCAGCGGCTGACAGAAAGGCTGGGACTCTGTTCTAATAAAGCTGCTTCCTCTAGATGACAATGTGGCTGTGTCGGGAACAAATAAGGAAACTCTTAATGTAAACCATAGTTTCACTTCACTGCTTGCTGCTGTCCTCCTTCAGGTTATGAGGATGGAGAATGTGCCACGTGTCGGTAGAATTAGAGGACAGTGCAACATCTTTTTTCTGACACAGTAATAAGCCACCATTAAAAGGGAGTTTTCTTATAACCTTGCCCCAAACATGCAAAGGTGAATCAGAAGGTGGAGGTTGTGCAGAATTGCTTTCTTGCTTTAGGACACATTGAGTAGGTTGGAGGCTCGCCAACAACAGGGGCATGCACCTTGTTCCCTGTGGAGATGTGATGCAACGTTACCTACACCCTGGAGAAGCTGTAAAACTTCCTCCATGAATAAGCTGTAAATTTAAATGAATTCTTTATCAAAAATGATCTTTGAATGCGTCAGTACTTGAAAATATATAAAAAGTAAAAAAAGAAAAGAAAACCAAGTTTAGTTGGGAAAAAATAAGAGATGCTTGAGGACGCCTACCTTCAGGATCCATGTGATCAGGCAGTCCGTTGCGTGTGGTTGCCGGTGCCATAATGGGAAGAGCCACTGAGTCTGCAGAGCACAAAGCCAACCTCAACTTCTTCTTTGCATCACTGGAAAAAGAAAAAAAAAATCATATTAACAGCAAAGACAAGGCAGCATTTGTTAAGAATAATATAAAATGGTTGAAGTGACTGTGTATAAAATGACTGCAGAGATCTTTAGTGTGTGACCTGAAGGAGAACTTAGAATCATGTTGCTGTGCTGTCTGGCTGGCCGAGTCCGGAAGGTCATCAGCGGAAATATTTTGCAGGTTATCTTCTCTGGGCGAATCATGCACGTTGTCCTCAACGCAAAGATCTGTAAAAACACAAAAGCACACCATGAAAACAATTACTGTGTTTACTGCATGCATATACCATACGGATACAGGCCAGTTTATTTGCTTTTAATTTCTCCCCAACCTCCTGCTCCGTCGTAAGATGCTCCTGCCGTGGCTCCATCACTTGGGCTGGTCCTCTTGATGTTCCTGTACTTGTCCAGGATGTCCTCAGCTGCCTGGGTTTGGGTGTTCTGTCTGGGCATTGGGTCGTCTGAAACAAAAACACACCACAAAAGAAAATGCTGCCTCAACACAAAGCTGCGATAGTGGATGTGCTCTGACAAAAGTTACAAAAAAAACAACTGACCTTGTGGGATTCGCTCCTGGGCAATTTCATCTTTCTCCTGTTTGTCCCTTTTCCTAAAAGCTGCGATCGGGGCTGTGGAATAAAAACTAGTATTAAGTGATGACAAAATGAATGGACAAAACGTAGAAAATAACCTGATGAAATAACTGATTGCGAGTCGTCTGCTCACAGCCGCTTTGGTCAATCTTTGGTGTTACTTATGGGATGTAAAATAATGAAAAGCATCGCAGTGTAATGTATCAATCCAGTACCAAAACAGTAAGCAAAGTAACGAAAGACGCAAAAGAAGATTAAAATGGTGAACTTAACCTTTGGTTTGCAGCACAATGTCATAAATGTCCGCAGTAACTCATAAAACATTCAGTGCATAGAGATGTAAACAATCCCACTGATGCTTGTCTGATCAACATAATGGTGCCAACAGGACAAAACGAATTACAGAGGCTACACTTTGGCCACACATGGGAAACATCAGGTGAAGCATCTCTACACTGTAGATTCTGTACGCATACAATGGCATGACAGTGTAGCAAAAAAATTAAACAGAGTCAAACAAAAAACAGGACGGGTGTTATACAGGTGCGGGGATGGGGAGTGTGGCCGTGTGAACTCAGGCTGCACCATGTCACATCACAGATCTACAGCTCTACGGCAGCATCTACAAAGCAGCGTGGTGCGCAGCGGCTGGCTCCAGCGGTAAAGCTAGCTCAGTGACGACAGCACGGAGGGCGTTACCTGGGACGTCACTCTCAGCCGTCCAATACAGCACTGTGAGGAACACAACAGACAGGGTTGGCCTTTCCAGCACACGCTGATGCTCTGCTGGACAACTGGCTGTGCCTCCCCATGCAGAGCAACAGGAGAAACACAACGGACTCTACGGTGGTTTCAGGAGGGGCTGGAGGTTCAGGCTTCACAGCTCTCTCCTCCTCAGTTCACCATTTTCATTTTATGAATGTCAATGTTTTGTTTACAAAAGAAGTATCATTAGCCCAAAGAGTAATAAGCAGTCTTTCCATGTGGGCACAGCTCATTATTTCACAGACAGATGTTTGAGAGATGGTTATAGAGTAGAACTGAAACAAGAGATGTGTCATCTATCAGTGCCGATGACAGAGAGGTCTATCTAATGACCATTAGCTGCAGGCTGACAGCACTGCTGGGAGGGCTACAGCCATACAATCTACACGCTAAAGCTTCTCTCGTGACTGATTAGCTTTGAAAAGTCCAAATAAATCTGCAGCTCGTGAGACCTGGGAGAAAAAAAGAACTGGACACGACTCCGAAGAAACTTCAAACAACAAGAAACATCATTTTCCAAATGGAAGTCCATCAGCAGTGGAGTGGCCCTCATGGATCATCATTCTCCTTCTCACATTATAAATTGCTTCTGTTCTGCACTTTAAAGTGCCATATTTCCAGCCAGCGGTGATTAGGAGAACTTTCTCCCTCCACAACAAAAACAAATGGGTGCTCCGATCAGAAGAATCGCTTCTCGATTAATAAAAGTTCATTTTTCATTTTAGAAAACAGGGCCTGTTTGAAAAGACTGAGTTATTCTTTTTTTTTCCCCTTACCTTTGGGAATAGCTGACACGAAACGTTTCTTCCACCAGGGCCTGTTGCGATCAGACTTCTCATCATCACTGTCTTTTCTGTCCTCCACCTTTCGTGGGAAAAAGTTAGGAAAATTGGGACACTAGTAGCGAGCACACTTTTAAGCCTTAAAAAGTAAGTTAAGAAAGACAGTATATTTTCAGGCTGATTACACTTATCACTTCTTACGTCTCCTTTCAGAGAGTCCTTGCTGGGTGATGAGGATGGTCCTGAGGCGAAGGCCCCGGCAGGGTCGCGCTCCTCCACTGCCACCCGCCTGTTCAGGCCGGGGTCGCTTGTGGGCCGGCGGCCGGGGCACACAATGTCAGAGCTGCGGCTGCGGACCAGCCTGTCGGGGAAGGAGTGGCGCTGCTTGGTGAGCTCCAGCTCAGCCTGGGCCAAGCAGTGAGGCGTGAAAAGAGAGTGGCGGTTCTCCGGCCCCAGGGAACTGGCTTCAGGAATAGGAGGATCGGGGGGAGGGTGAAGGGGCCTGGGATAGTGAACTTTGGGCCTAACTATTGTCCCAGTAGAGGAGCCTGTGTTAAAAAGCCAGAAAGTAAGAGTGAGAAAATGAACATAACGCTGGATCGGGCTCCAGCATCTCTCTGCACTACGTTAGTTTTCCCCTGCATATTATTTTCTAATATGTTCCTGATTGCTTCAAAGCCTAGGAACATAAAAAAATACTCTACAAATTCAATAATTTGGCCTGTTTCATACCAAGACAGCTCATTGTTTTTTTTTAAAAAAGTGACTCCTCAACATAAATAGTGAAAAAAAAACCTCCAGTGTAGGTGAGAGAGCTAAAGAGAGATGTTGGTGGGAGACAAGCCCTAGGTGTAGGTAGGCCACCTGTTCCAAGGGTAGACTCTCTCCTGAAAAGCTTCCAATGGCAGCCTTGTGCCATGAGCACAGTGGGACAAGGGGGCAGTGCCAAAGAGCCTGGAGTGAGGTCTCTAAACCTGTCATCCCTTCACCTTGCCACAGGCACGCAGCCACCACCGTTCCTCTATTAAATATTTACTTCCACCGCAAACCAAAAGCAGAGGCAGGGTAAGAGACTATTAAGGATAATTTAAGATAGTAAATGAGGCCGAATGGTGTGACATCTTACTTTCACTTCTAATAAAATCTCCTGTAATTGGGGTAACGGGTTACAGGAACGGTTTGGGTTCATCTCATGCTGTTCAGTGACTTCATGGCATTAGGGCATTGATGTAATGATACTCAATTCATGCTTTTATTGGCTGTAAAACATTTTGAGGGAGCAAATTACCTTCGCCAGAGGAGAGGGGATCAAACATGGCGAGTAAGGAATCAGCCTGCGAGGGTGGCGATGTTAGATGGTGGCCTCCTGCAAAAACACAAAAGAATCAATTTAACTGTACATGAACAGCGATTATGAAACAGACTCTTCTTGAATGAAGTTTAGTTAAAGAGATGATATCCTGATGTAAAAACCTGACTCACCAGTCAGGAAGAAAGATAATGAAATATCAAGGGAATGCAACAATTACAGTTTAAGGGACAAAAAAGTGATTTATTTTTCTGGCAGCTATAGATGAGACTGTGATAGATAACTGCTGCGTCCAGATTTGACCAAACGCCTGAGTGATGACTCGGCCAGCATCGTGGGAAATGTGACTCTCTCCTACCGTGGCTTGACTCCTCCCCATCTGGACTGGTCACAGAGTCCTTCCCTCCGAAATCTGAGCTGCACTCTGATCGCAGGTCTTCGATCTTGTTGGGGATGTCTTCTGAGGTGGCACTGATACCTGTAGCACCCACACACAAAAAAAGGCACCGTTGTGCTGACACTCAGGACAAAAGTATCTCAATATCACCTCTACAGTGAAATGTTTGAGCTCGGTAGCCAAACCCCTCCCCCCACTTTCCCCCCACAGAATCCCTGGTTGTACAATGGTTGTAAAACAAAAGAGGATATTTTTCTCTTTAGACTGTGCTGTATGGTCTCTCTCAGATGGGAACCCACTGGGAACTTTAAATTGGTAGCGTAAGCTCCCATGGGTTAAGGGAAAGACACAGGTAAGAATGATCATCGGAAGCAGACTATCCATCGGCTGGATCCTGTGGGACTTTCTCCGGTGAGCTGAGCCAGGAATGTCACCGCTGGCTTCTTAATCTGGGATACTACTTCATGCACGTCAACATAGCATGTCTGGCTGGGCCCACGGACAAGACAACCAGCATTAACCTCTGTGTCATACAGAAAAACTCACACCAATGCCATTATGCAGGTTAACAACCCTCCCAGCAACAAACATGACCGTTCTACACAGAATCAAGGAGAGTGAGAAAAACAGTTTGTTTGGGGATTTTTTGTTTGTTTTGTTGCTGTCCTCCCCTCCCTTATGGCAAATTCATAGCTCATCTAATGACTTTACAAAAAGAGGAAAAGGACTTAAAAGTCAAGCACAAATTTAGGGTTGATAGTTTCAGTAAGAGAAAAGAAAAAAAGTTGGATAAATGTATAAAGTAAGTGGAGATGAAGTTGTTAGATTCCTACCTGAAACAACACTGAGGCCTGGCGTACTGGGTCTCGAGCTGACTTCCCTGACCTCTGTGTCGTCGGAGGTGCTGCCAACTCCAGAGCAGCTCTCCAGCTCCTGCAGACGCTCCTCCTGCTTCAAATCTGGAGCTTCTGCAGATGAGCACAAAACACAAGGTAATTAAAAATGATATCTTAAATCACAAAGGGAGGTAATAATCCATCCTGTTCTCGCTTGTATGAATACAACACCAGTCATAATGAAAACTTAAAAACTGCTGGTATCATTGCAGTTTTGTCCAGATGATAGTCACTCTCCATTTTCAACACCACCACTGTTACAATTATTAGGAAACCAAGTGTGCACATATGCAACAAATACATCAAAGCATACATTATCGTATCTTATAACAGTCAATCCAAACAACAAAGCTACATCGTCCAATTCTTTGGCTACCCTATGGAGCTGTTGGGTCAAACCCAGAGGCTTCATACTAACAGCCGAGCTCATTTGCATGCTCGTTAGTAATAATGTGTTGGTGAAGTGCTCTTCAGAGTGTAGTTTTCTGCTGCCTGGCCATGAAACAAGCACTCTACTTGAAGCAAGCTTGCAATCACGCCGTTATTGAAGCAAACAGGGGCAGCAAACGGAACAAAAGGCAATCAAGACACTCATGCATGCCATTTCTGCACCACACATATTTAAACAGTGCATTACTTCAATTAACACAGGCCCACGTTTCAAAGAAACACTTAACACAGTTAATAAAGCTCTCTATTGATTTTTACAAAACACTGGTTTTCAAAATGGAGAGTCAAGCAGAGAATTTCTAATTGATAAGGCTTGGTCTGTTTCACTGTGCAAGAGCAGATAAAGTAGAATGAGCATTTTGTGAGAATACATATGCATTAAAACAGCTACATGACTGATACAATATGCCCTGGGAGATAAATGACATAAAGCTGAATTGGAATCAACACCATGTTAAGGCCTGCCAGATAAAAGAAAAAAACAGCACTATGTAAGCCGAGTGTAAACCGAGGACAGCTGCTGTCCTTGTGCTTCCCTCCCCACTGTTCTGTTACAGGTGCAAACACACCTGGTGGTCCCTCTAAGGAAACTCTTAGCTGCCTTTTACTGGCACGGGCAGATCTGCCCTGAAAGACAGGCAAGTGCACACAAATATGATGACAGATGCATGCGCACATTTTTGGTATGGAATGCAGAGCATCTGCACCTGGTGTTCCATCCCCCACTATAGTGAAAACACGTAAATATGCACACATGTGCAATCAAAACACACATCGGAGGCATTCAGGTGGATCGAGAGCAATAATCAAGGCGGCAGCCAAAGCAAAGCATGTGTACAAGCAGAATAAAGTTAAATCCCCACCTGAGTCACTGGGAAGGACCTCCACGCTCCAGGCTTCGCTTGTGGTCTCAGAGATAGTGGAGCCATAGGGGTCGAGAAGAACTGAACCCGAGCCAGGAAGGCACAGCAGGCTGCCGAGCATGTTCTCTGCAGCTGCCCCTGTGGAGGGAAAAAAGACAGAGGGTTAACCTTCTTGAGCATTGTTAGCCTTTATTTCTAATGAAATAGTTGGAGCAGCAAAGAACTGCATCTAGTAAGGAGCTTCATTTGAGACTAAACTTCTTGTATGTACATTTATATTAAATAATCAATCCCACTAGAATCCAAGTACAAACAATCACCACTTGCATTATCAGCTGATTTATCAACTGATTTTCTTAATGAATTAATCAGTTTAGTCAGACAACATGAGAATAAATTGGGATCTTAAAATAGTTTTGAAAAACGTTACATTCACAAACGGCATGAAATAACCCAAAAGCAGCTCTTTTTCTGGCTTGATGAATGACTGGTTGTTTCCATATCTACATTACTGTATTTAATGTATACCATTGCATCTTAATTAAGATTCTAACCATTCTATCACTTTGTGCCTTCGAGTATGACTTTCAAAGTGAGCAGCATTATGGTCTGAGATAAGCAGAAATTTGACCCACTGAGACCCGTGAAGGGGTTCAGACTCAGCGACGGCCCAGCAAGCCACAGGCGCGCACACCACTGTGCCACAGGCCAGAGGTTAATGGCAACATCTCATCCTGCACTGGCCTCCAGGGCCATGACTTTGAGCTGTTGATTAAGCCGAGCATAATTCACAACCAAATTACTGCTTTGTCCACCTTCCCACAAAGTCCTCACCACCGTGTCCTTCCGTCTCCACCTGGGAAGCTGTGGCTTAACAAGGCGGAAGAATGCAGCGGAGGAGGGGGCTGAGTGAGCAGGTGTGAGTGGGAGTCGGTGTCCAAGGCTCATGACCAAAAAGTCAACCTGTGGTAAGCTGCACTCCCCACTATGTAACGCTTCCACTTCATGGCACTCACACACACACATACACAACATGAGCACACGTATGCATGCCAGCACCCAGACAACATTGTGTGCCGATGCTGGCGGGGGCAGGGCTCTCATTGGCAGTGGGAGAGCTCCGTCCCGCTGTCCATGTTTACAGTCTTCAAGGTAGGGGCGCAGAGTACTTGTCTTTCAGGTGGATGATTAAATGAGTGGCACAACAAGAAGTGAAACAATTAGAATTTCTGCCTCATTATCATGGTAATCTTATCAGTGGGATAATGAGGTATTAATGGATATTTAATGTGCATCTCATAACCCAATCCCTTGGAGAAAACACATAAGGAAATCGCTGTAAATTCACTTAATGATGGAAAAGTCCCCCAACGCCATATTCCGAAGAATGAAAAATGGTCGATGCAAATGAGAAGGAACCAAGGTCAATAAGACTGCAGGGACTGAGTGAATGTCAGAGAGAGCGCGAGCTAAGCAGGGCGAGGAATGTCAACAAAAAGACTGAAGCCAAGGAGACAGGCAGCGTCTGAATGACATGCCGATGTCTTCCCCTGCTCTCACAGTAAATGAACCTGTTAGGTTTTCCACAAGCATTTCAATACAACAGTGATAGCCAAACAGACCACAGAGACTCAGCCTCCACAGAAACAAAGGATTGTGTTATTATATCTAAGCAGTTAATACAAAGCTGCTGTTTCATATCAGAATGATACCATATATGTCATGAAGTGTTGCAATTTTAAAAAGAAGCTATTATACAACGAATATAAGTTTGTTAATAATGACTCTACTTTATAAATCTGTTCTAAATCCTTAACAGTTTATTACAGATATTGACTTAAAATAGAGGTTATTTTTCTTGTTACATATTTATGTGCCACATGTATTTACTTTTGTTTTAATTAAGAGACGATTATCACATTTAATAAGGCTTGTGATTACTAAATACGAATTAAGAACTAAAGTCAAATACGGTGTTTTAGTTTGGGGGATAAATAAAAACAAGGTCACAATAATACTAGTTAGTTTTTAAAAGCCTTATTCTCAAGTAATTAAGGACTATAATGTAATCATGCACCATAGTTTCACCTTCTTGGTCATGGCAGTCAAAGTTTTTGTTTGGAATATCACAGCTATTAATAAAATTTGGCTTCAGCATACTTTTTTTTTAAGTTGTTTACTTTGACAGACTGTTAAAAGGACTCTTGTTTGTTAGGATGCATGTAAAGCAAATGCTTGCTATTTCATTCGAATAGCAAGCATGTCAATAGTCAGACATTTTACTCACACATCGTCTTGTTTAAAGCCCTTAAACTGAATATTTCATACGTGTAAATGCAACCTTAGGTGCATTATATTGAACATTATGCTGTACATGTCTATATTGTCCTTTTCAGCACAACAACAAAAAAGTGTTCAAATTAATTAAGCTATCATACATGTGTGCTGCATTTCTGAGCAGAATCTGAAAAGCCCTTTTATGCTATTTCACCCTAATACCACAAGGTGATGACATTTCCCTAAATCTCCTTTAAAAGCAGACAGAAGATCCTTGAATTCAGTAGATGAGTAGTACATGCATATCTATCAATTTCCTCACTAAGTGAAAAACAGCATATTTATACAGCCAAACTGTGCCGCACCTGCTATTTCCTGCAGCCGATCTTCATCCATATTTGGGTCAAAGTCACTGCCAAGCACGTCAGTGCTCCAGGTTTCACTGACCGTCTCAGAAATGTCACGGTCATCTGTCAGACCCATCATGTCTCTGATCTCAAACTTGCGCAGTTTGTCATCCAGGTTGTCCTGTGTGGTGGCTGAAGGAGACACAATTCCAAAGTTAGACTAAGCCTGCTCATTATTCATCTGCAAACTTGTTTATAAGGTGATTGCGTCTGTAACATTCATAGAGGCCTTCGGAAACACTTTTAGCTGCATGCAGGAATACAGACACATACCCTGTTCATGCTCCAAAAGCTGCAGAGCCTCTACCCCATTGCTCCCTGATGGTCCGGCTCCCAGTTCAGACACAGACTCTCCCTCCAGGTCCAGAGATGACACAGAGTTTGAACGATTTGATGGACCTGGTGTTAAAAGAATATGCAATCGAGCCTTTCAGTAAGCCGAAAATAACCAGAGCCTTATACCTAAAATAAATAATGTTTTAAAAAAAATTGGTACTCCTGTAGATTTCTTTCTTTTTTTTAAGGTATCAAAAAAAACATATGGAGACAAAACACATCATGCCAAAACAAAGTCAAGAACATTATTTCTCATATTAAAGAGAAAATCTTGGCAGCAGCTGTGTTTTAGCTTTTTGTGTCATCAGGTTGCAGACTGACCCTCAGAGATTCCTTCCAAGTTGTCGCTGCAGAGTGAGAAGCGCAGGGTTTTGTCTGGTTTACCATGCAGCTTTGTGTCATCAGCATTACCATCCCCCTGGGCCCCATCAGCCATCTGCAAGTTCAAAACCTACAGAGCAGTAGAAAACAGAAGAGCCTGCATATTAAAAGAAATATCCTTTATGTTTGGCAGCAATCTTATTTTCGCATGAGCCATTCTTGCTTCAGCTATTACCTCATTCAAAAGACAGCATGGAAAAATTACATCTGGTCCAGGGAGTTAATTCTACATTAGAAACATGTAAAACTAGCTCACACAAAGCACTGTAAAACACATGACGTACACTATAAGAGCTCTTACTCCCCTTCAATGACAGGAAATAATATTACACTGAATTTATCACATCATCATCTCTCAGCAAATGAGTACATTAATTCAAGTCACATTACCTCATTCTCTGACATCATCCCAGGGACAGTCTGAGGACCAGTTCCTAGTGAAATTACCAGCACCTCCTCTGGCATCAGCTCCTGCAGGGACTCTTGGGAGCTGGCCTCTGCCTCCCCCTCCTGGGCTATGTTGGAACGGCTGCGGCTACGAGCAGCTGCTGGGAGGGGGGGGGGAATTGGAGGAAATAAGCATTATTTTCAGACTATTACCCTCACCAATAGCATAATGTTCTATGCTTTAAAACGGAAACTACAACAAGCTAAAAGTATGAATTAAAAAATAAAGGATAAACTTAAAACTAAACAAATAAGACTCATTTTGCGCGTCATACCAATTTGTTGCTTTTATCTCTTAGTTAATCATTTATAAGAGTGACTTATTGAGAGCAAATTTATAGAAAGTTAATTGATAAATATTTAATTCCAACTGAGCTGAAGCTCACAGTGGCTTGGTGTGTTTAGAAAGAAACCTTCGTTTTTGAGGTAGCAACACAATGGTATGACATTAAAGATGTTTATCTCATTTCTAGATGTTAGTAGCCATTAGCGCATATATGGAGAGCAAGAGAGAGAGCTAGAGAAATATATAGATAAATTGAGTTATTTTAGCTTTAGAAAATCTAAAACTATATTCAACAGTTCACTGGTTAAACTGTTAGCGCACACTATAGTACAGACGGGTTTGCTCATCATGTATCTCAACGATGACAGCCATCATATTATCTGATCGCAATGTGCAAATTTAAAACACTACATGACTTGCTTACACTACATCAGGGAAACAACTTGCTGGCTAAACAAAGCGGAGCGGCTCAGCACCACATTTTTGTTGCTACAATGCACAAGAGATAATTATTACTTTCATTCACTGGAAGTGAGGAAAGCTCCCATGAGAGCACATTTACGATCTTGAACTGGTATCTACAAAAACCTGAAATACATAAGAGGCATGATATGTTATTATCAGTAGGGAGTCTGGACTGTGTTTAGTTTTACATTCTTCAATAATAACATACCATCCTAAAGAAGCGCTTCATGCGATCAGAGGCTACACTGTGTAAACACCCTGAGGAGCCCGTGTTTTAACACTTTTATGATCAGAATAGTTCAATTTTACTTGTTCTATGACAGATGAGAAGCTCTCAAAGATTGTATAACGAACACTAGTTTCTCTTTTACACCTAAAGCACAGACTAGTAGGGTTGGGTACAAAATGTGTACTTTTAACAGCAGCACACAAATTGCATCAGTCTGACAAACAGAATATTGGTAAATCAAGTGTGCCAAATTAAGGTATGAGTGATATTTTTTCAACTTGGAGTATTTTTCAAACTTTTTATCCTCTCTTTGATTGCATACAAGTGAACCGATTTGCAGTTTAGCCTTATACACTGCAACATCCAAAAGTGCGTTTTTGCACTTTCTGCTGTTAGAAAAAGAATACTCTACAATTTCCATTTAAAGTAGTGGACAAAAGCTTCAGCTGGACACCGCATCAGTTCAAACATTAAATCGTACCCAACCTCATCTACCAGAACAAGGAGAATGTAACAGACACTTATCATTTTCAAACTCTACCTGTAAATGAGTAGCCAAATTCTGCTGAATAAGCAAAAAAAAAAAAAAAAAAGGGGAAACAAATTAAGTGGAAAAAACATCTTTTCGCTCTTATGAGGAGCCAAGGCACTGTGGAGAGCAAAGCAGGCATGGTGAGAGCACATGGACGACAGCAGTGCTAAATAACAGGAAGCATGGTTATTGTGCAGCTCAGAAAAAGCACTAATGCTTGATGGGTGTTATCTAAGACATAGCTGGGTGAGACCACAAACACGAGGGTTAAGCTCTCTGCTGCTCAAACATAACTGACAGGCTACCCACCAAAAGGGGTTACTAATGGAATGTGAGCAGACAGAGTGGTGGCTGTGGGGTCCCAGGATGTTATAGCGGCTAAGTGTTGTCCTGGTCATTCATTGGCAGCACAAGAGGGAAGGAGAAGGACAAGATGGGGAAGGTGGAGAAAGAATAAACAATATATCTCAGAACTCAGAGTAATTCAAGAATCAAGTCATATTCTGTTTATAAATGTCATATTTCAACAAAGCAACTATAAGTGGCTCATTTCTAATTAAGGGAGTGTTGCCATAGCATCATTCGTCTTGAAATTGCTAATGAAGGTAATCTATGCATCTTTTCCATCTATTCCAATTAAATATAGTTCATTTATATTTGGTAATTTAATTGGTTGTCATTTCTATAATTGAGCCTCAATCCAGGCAATGGTAATTATCTCTATAACAAGCTGAGAAGAGCTCATTAGCTTCCCGACCGTAAAACGCAGACTTTCACCAGCTATCACCGCTTAACTCTGCTTGTGTTGCGTTTCTCATTAGGCTGATTTTCATACTTGTTTATAGTAGTTACTTTTTCTACTCGTAGTCGCAAATTTCTTTTTCTTTCTAATATTCTGTTCCATATGAAGCAGTGACAAGAGGCTGCGTCATATCACATGATAAAAACCACTTTTAAGCAGACTGAGGCTTAGAAGCAGTGGAGAAAGGTACCGATTGGTAGTCTGTTCTTCTTATTGGCCGGAGTGGTAGCTGGTGAGAGCTGGGGGGTGTTGGAGGGGGTGAGCTCCAGACTGTTGCTCTTCACGGTTCGAGACTGGGGCACATTTGCCAGCAGGGTCTCCAGGGCCATGTGCTCTTCCTCTCGAAGGTGATCCCCGGCCATAACACCCCGAACAAAGTCCACCTAAGCAGGATGTTGAAAAAAATCATTATCAGGATCATCTAAATTTACCAATCGTGAGAAGTTCAAACTTTAAACAATGGTTTAGGTCGTCTATGAGAACTTTGTACATGGCTTGTTTTTCCCCAAAACTGAAATATATAAAGCAAAAAAGGTACTTCAGCTTCTATAAGTGCTTGTATAAACATCAGAAAATATCAACACATATCCTGTCGGGTCAAACTAAGGCCATCAAGTAGACGAATGAACCTTTCCTTTCAGGTTTCTGCTGTGTTTGCAATTTATTTGCCTGCAACCACATGCACAGTCTAGTCCACTTCCTTCTATTGCTGCCTTTCTGCCAGGTTACATACAGTAAGATTTTCCACGCATCTATGAAAGCTGACTTCATGTGCCGGAAGGTACTGTGAAATAAAGTTTAAAAAAAATCTTTTCCACAGGAACCACCTGAGATAATGGCCGCAGTCACATGGTGTTTTTTAATTCGGAATTAATCATTCCAAATTAATTAATTTGGAATTAAAATCCTCTCCTTTGGGTTTACATGGAAATGTTAATTCCGAATGAAGGTTTACATGGACAACACATTTTCTTAATTCTGCTTTAAAGCCAGGGGTTGGGAAGGGTTCAGATTGGTTGGATGGCGGAAGTGATGTACCGTACGTACGTACGTCTACCGGAAGTTAAAACTGCTTTGTTTCTTTCCAAGAACAACACAAGAAAACAATAAGAACCCTTTTTTTATTTAGATTCTAGTTATGCGCTTTGAGACCGTTTGCCATGGTGACAGGACATGGAAACGAGCATGCACACAACGACAGGAATTAAATTAGAGCGGAATTAAGGTTTACATGATAGAAGATGAGAAAGGAATTAACTAATTCAGGATTAAAAATGGAATAAACCAGCTACCTTATTTGAAATTTAGTTTAATTTGGAATGAACATTTGCATCAGGAATTAAGTGTTTACATGCTCATTTTTCATCTGTTTAAAGCAGAATTAACTTTAATTCCAAATTAAAGAGGAATTAAAAGTCTCACACTGTGGCAGCAACACCTACCAGAGCAAGTAGTTGATTATGAGTAATATAGACCGCAGTCCTACTGAGGCCTTCCAGAAGGTTCATGGAGGACATCGGTGGTGTCTCAACTGCTCGTCCTCCTATCACCACATCCAAAAATGCAGCAACACAACTCTGCCAAACAAACAAAAAAAAACACAGAATATTTCTTTACATAAGGAGAAATATCAGAAATTCTCATTGGACAGAGGAAAACTTTTCTCTGACAGTACTCACCTTATCAAACTTGGACAAACTGCTTTTCCTTCTAGGATCTGCGTCGTCATCTGCCATGGCCAGCTGCTGCAGAAGCTGCCCCACCTGTGGAACGAAAATTTGCAAGTCAGCCTGCGGCAGAAAGGCTCGAGTGTGTAAAAACGTGCAGCTACACAACTCTCTACAGCACTTGCCTGCATGAGATTAAATCGGGCCACCTCGTTGATGGGCGCATCGGAGATAATCCCATACTGCTCCGGGTTTACGATCGCTGGGCAAATGAAGCAAGTCAGCAGCAGGTCTGTGCACATGGTGCGCACCTCGCCCACCTCAAGACGCTCTACGCACGACAAAGTCTTGTACATCTGGGACACGATCCAGCGCAGGCTATGAGGAAAGCAATAGGTGTTTTGCTTCAAATAACCAATAAACTTGTTAACCAGAGCCACCAGTTTGGCTTCGTTGGCCTCCACAGCAGCCTGCACCCTCTGTTTGTAGCCCTCAGAGCCTTTCTCTCCAAAGCGTTCCTGCTGGGCCGGAGTGAGGCGCTCGGTCACCTTGGCAGGGTCAGTCTCCAGGTGGTCCTCATCCTCCACCAGCAGCTGCATGATGGGTTCATGAAGGGTGGCGGTGAGGAAGAGCTTGGCTGAATAGAGACCTTCAGAGAAGAGCTTGAAAAGGATGCTGAAGGCACAGGTTCCCCGTCGGAGTAGACGTCTCGGGTTGTCATTTTCCTTCAGTTCAAACTCTATCAAGTACCTCAGAACCTGCAAGTTCGCGAGGGAAAACCAAAGAAAAAAAGATCATTATAAAACTAAACCATCTTTTTATCAGAGGAGGCTTTTCCTATTACTAGAGATGGGTAAGAGCCCTGACCTGGAGAAGGTAGCTCTCATCTTCCTGCATGATACAGTTGCCATAAAGTGAAGTAAAGACTGTATGGATGACGCCCTGGGTGTGCTCCTGGTTGAGCCTCTCTCCTGCCACCAGGCAGGATGCAACCAATCGGGGATTTTCCCTCATTCTGGCTAAGAACTCGCCGTAGATCGTATCCTGGAAACCCAGAGTCTTGTAGCCATCAATGAACTGTGTGTCTTCCAGCATTTTGGCATGTTGGCAGCACTCTGCCGGGGAGGCTTCCGCACTATAAAACACAAATTTATGATTAAAAACATACCCCCAAAAAATATCTTGTATTCACAGCGGCATTCATTTCTCAGGACTTTAAATGGCTTGTGTTATTAGTAGTTTTTTTCTTCTTTATTTTAATATACTAATTAATCCCTAATGGGAAATTAACACCTGCATCTTAACCAGAGAACAATCAGAACCAATGAACATGTGCGAGAGCAGTCGGCAGCTACTTTTTGCAGCGTTCACCTGCTTAGGGACCTTGCTCTACTGGGATAGCTGGGATTGAACCCGGGTCGTCCGCGTTCCAACCCGCTACCAGCCTAGGCCACTAGGCCATCCACTTCCCCCTATGTTTGTCTGAGCTTAATAGCTGTTCATAGCAATGTTGTGTAGTGAATTTATTTTATATTAATCTTTTTTATGCATCATATCAAAACATTACTATCATCTAGAGCTGTGCGACACGGCCTCAAAGCAATGTCACGATATATTGAGCAGTTCACCTCGATAACTGGACGATAACAGTAATATGGTGCACAATTTCTTTTCACCGTTGATGTAATGTCAGACTGATGTGGAGGTCCACTGTGTGGCCCTCTGTTCTGGACGCAGGGAATCCAAGTTTTTGGAAAATATTTGATAAGAATTAATTAAGTCCGGGACCAATAAGCACTTATTAGGCAGCCCCCTGAGATTTTCATTTTCTTACAGTAAAATATCAAATTTATCGATATGGGCAAAAATTATCAGTTATGATTGTAAATCTCAGTATCTGTAAAATTTCTATACTGTATATCGCCCACCCCTACCATCTACCTCAACATTAAATCTTCCCTGACCTTGCTGCCATGTTATGATAAGAAAGAGTTTTCAATGTGTCTGTCTTGTGTGTATTCTTGCTTTCAATAGTAATCGTTTCCACAAATTTACCATCACATCTGCTGAGCTGAGTGTTGAGATCTGATATATCACCACTGTAGCTTAAGGATGCTCTTTAAATGTTGCCTCTTCCTTATCAAATGATTTTCTGACTGCGCCACCGCCCATCTTTGGAAGTCTTATATTGATCTAACCAAAGTATCCACACATGCGGTTCTGCTAATGTGCTGTAAAAACTGTGTAGACTGCACTCACTGTGGCACTGCCGGCATAATACTGGTAGGCTATCGATGGATAAATACTCTGATGTTTAACATGGCAGTGATGAAAACAATCTCACATCAGGGTTTCCACTACATGGCGTACTAGCACGGCAAAATAAGCCGCCATGCCTTCAGAATGAGTTTTTTACACATTACCAATGTTCCATTTGGTTCCATTTGAATATAAATTCTATATTTGCACACATTTGCAGACCACAATTAGAGTGCTAAATTGTATTCAGGAACGTGTCACTGCTCTGCAAATAATTCAATTTGCGAAACACTGCAGTCTCAACTTCCCGTCCGGTTGTACTGCGGTTCACTCATGAGTGGCGGTGGCACAGAGGCGACCGTACGGGAAATCTTAAATAGCAACTTAAATAGCAAAAGAGGATTTATAATGAATGTGTGATCAGATAGTTCATACGAGGGCTCCAGCATGTTCACCAGAGTCAGCAGCCTGTTGACGAGCAGCATTTTAAACATGCTCCTCGCAGACATGCGACCACTGTCCATATGAGATGAAGGGCTCCAGTAGATGAGCTCCACCTTTGAATCAAAAAATCAGCTTCCTTACAGAACTCACTTTACCAAAATGATGGAATAAAGTATCAGAAAATCAGAGCTCAGCTAAAATCTACATGAAAGAGACAGAAAGCCTTGCTCTGACAGCAGACATGGACAAAACAGAAGTGTGTCATTTTGAACTTAAACTTAAACACACTTTTTTACCCTTAGTAACATAGAAGTTGGGGACAGAGCCTACACTTTCAATAATAATAATTCCCATCAAGACTTTGAAGAAACCATGATATCAGGACTGACCTGGTGAGAATGAGACGATCGAGGTTGATCCTCTGCTGCTTGGCGATCCAGGCGGCCCGATACAGCCGCTCGGCCGTCTTCAACACATCACTATTGAGCCTCTGAATCAGCTGCTTCTCCGATGCCACATACAGCCGCTCCTGTTTCAGGTGGTGGGCCAGAGTGTGGATGTCTGGCTTCACCATCTTCACTGGCTCACACAGGCAGTGAGGCAAATGGCTGGAGCAGAAATGGGATGATATGCAACAAGAAGAGGTAAATGAGGTGAACACAAACTAAACAAAAGCTCAAACAATCTTTTACTCAAATGTCACATTGGCAAAAAAAAGTTTTCAACAGTGTCAAATTTGACACTGTTGAAAACTTTTCTTGACATAATTTAGGTCACACTAGTAAATCAGTTTACTGTGACGTAAAAACCACAGCGTAATGTCTGATATGACTCTGGGAACGTTTGAAGTGTTTAAAGAGAAAATAGCCCGCAATGACATCATCACGGTTATCTCATCTTTGTGTTTCAATTCCGCAAAACTAAAAAAAGGAAGCCAGGGGTTAGGGTTGAAAGGATTGGTCAATAAACTGATTCAAAAAACAAAAAAATGGATTGCTTAAGCAATATGATAGCCAATCATGCAAGTAATTCGAAAAGAAACAGGCAAGGGCTTTTTTTTCTGATATTTTTCTCTTTTTGAGAGATTTTAAAACATTAAGAGATTCTTAAAGGACATAAGAAGTTACATATACACAGGTGGCCATGATAGGTCACGCATCAACGTGGAAAGCAAGAACACTATTTCACTCTTCTCAGCATTTTATACCCATGGTCTGAAACACAGTCGCAGAGACTGACATTATATTTACTCACATCACAGATGGTTCACTTCACATTGACTAACATGTAGTTGACTGGCTACCTCGCTAAGGTTGCAAAATGGGTTTTTTTGTTCTTCTAAACCAGTTTCGCATGGAAGTAATCAACCAGAGAAGTTTCAGTGTGTTTATTTGTCGACACATGCGCAACATGCTTTCTGCTTTTGGAAGAAATGCTCCATCTTCTTATGCATGTAAGTGCCTGAAGGAACACGGACCAGCGAAAAACTTCTTCGAAAATAAAACACAGAGGTGGAAAACGTACTGAGAAATTGTAACTGAGCAAAAGCATCTTTACTTTACTGAAGTAAAAGTACCCTTCTAAAAATCTGCTTCAATAAAAGTAAAAGAAATACTTGATTTAAAATGTAATTTGAGTAAAAGTCACTTATCTACTTGCGTTACTGTTATCATGAAGGCATGTTTGCTTAACAATGATGATTTTAATGGACTATTATGTTTGCGATACACAGAAAGAAGAACATGGCGTAACACCAAACATCTCTGATGTATATTGGCATCAGAGATTGAAAACTCGTGACGTTGGGCATGACGCCATTTACTCAGTAACCAGGGAGGTTTCCAATCTAATGAAGTAAAATGACTTGGGTCAAAATGGGCTTGAGTAAAAGTAAAATTACTGACTTCGATAAACACTTACAAAATTACAAATTATTCCCAAAAACTACTCAATTGCATTAACTTAAGTAAATCTAATTTCTAACTTTCCACCTCTGCAGTTAGCCAACTATCTGCATTGTTTTAAAGTGGATATATCAT
>JBBDHI010000012.1:20040666-20052844 GCA_037177115.1 Craterocephalus stercusmuscarum | reverse complement strand
TAAATAGTTTATATGAAATACAGAGTAAAGAGAGTGGTAGATGCTGCATTTTAACATACTTATGTTTCTCTCAAATCTGAGCTGCTTTATCACATACGTATATTGTAATTTTGTTCATATTAAACTTTTCATTCTGTTCTCATAGCTGATCCAAATACTTTGTTTCGATCAAACTCACTCGCCTCCAAGGCCATGGAACAGTTCATGAAGGTGAGGTGAACGATCTCTCTTCCTTTTTAAGTTTCGGTGGTTTAGTTTTCGTCATTACTAAAAAATCCCAATTAGCCTGTGAATGATTACCAATCCATTTAACCCATGTTTCTAATTGAATTTTGTACCATATATTAAATGCACATTGATTCTTACTGTTTATTTGCTCTCTTAACTATTAAGATCGGCACATTTCTTGTACCATAGGTGTCAATGAAATATTCTCAAAATGTGTCATTTTTCTGCTGTCAGGCTGTTGGCATGCTTTACCTGCATGAGGTATTGAAACCCATCATTAATCGCATCTTTGATGAGAGAAAGTACATTGAGCTGGATCCATGTAAGATTGACCTGAACCGCACAAGGTAAAACAACCATATAACCTGCTGGATCACATTACCATAAAAGTCCAGTTTTGACCTAAAAATAACAGAGGAATGGCTCATGGCAATGCTATAAATGCTGTGACTGGAGATGGCATTTTGAGTTGGAAGTTCAACACATGTCTTGAAATGGTGAAATTGAAAAACTGTCCATGTTTAAAACAGACTTCTCCCCCTAGAGAAAGATCTATTTGTGAGAAAATCTAAAGAAAAAAATGTAAAAATGGGGGAGGGTTGTTGCTTGGCAACTGCCACGAGACCCTTGAGATGTCTATCTATCCCTGACATGGAGGGAAATCCAGGATCTAACATCCCCTGCAACTGATGTGGATCTGCCTATCCTCATCTTATTTGTCGTCTCTCCTCCCTGTCAATATAACCTATTGGACGTTTTCAGTACAGCATCAGTGTCTGTCTTCATATTGGCTTCCTTTATATGTTATGGCATCATTTGGAGCAAGGAGGTGATCCTTTATGTATAATGAACAGATCAAATTGAACTTATATATACATTATTTAGATTAATCTGAATATTAAACTTTTCTCTTTTGGATTGTGTATTTTTCTGCCATGCATTGATTTAGTGATTTAACAACTCTTTCTTTGTCTCTGAAGACGTATTTCATTTAAGGGTGCAGTTTCTGAGGCGGAGGTACGAGACAGCAGCGTGGAGATGCTGCAGAGTTATTTAACCAGCATCATTGAATCCATCGTGAGTTCAGTCGATCAGTGTCCTCCCGTCATGAGAGTGGCCTTCAAACAGCTGCACAAACGAGTAGAGGAGCAATTTACCGAGCCAGAGAATGAGGTTAGTCTAGAGGCAGGCACTCAGAAAAGAAGCTGTAAACACCTCCTCAAAGGGATCAGATTTATTTGTGTGTTTTTGGATCTTGAGTTCCACCATTATCCTCTGTAGGGCTGCCCGTGATTAACTGGATTTCTTGTTGCCTTAACATTAACAGGATGTGAAGTACCTGGCCATCAGTGGATTCTTCTTCCTGCGTTTTTTTGCTCCTGCTATCCTCACGCCTAAACTTTTCCAGCTGAGAGACCAGCATGCTGACACACGGACAAGTAGAACGCTGTTACTATTGGCAAAGGTATGAGTCAAAACACAGACATGCACACAGATGCTACTTTCGATCATTTATTCATGTACAGACATCACACTTAGGTAAGAAGAAACAACCGCAACCGGGTGGGTGTCTTGGTTGTGAGACTCAATCAGTATTATTCACATTTTTATCTTCAAGCGACTATTTCTAGATAGACGACGGCCACCTGCTGCCAGCAGGCTGCTGGTGAAACTAAAGGTAGGGTGCTACCAATCTACACTCTTTCGGAGAGTGATGTGGCTTTTACAAGTGTGTGAGATCCCATCCGACGCAGTCAGCAAGATGGAAGGCATCACCAAGTTCTACATCAGAAAATGGTTGGGTCACGCCCCTGCTTCTCTGACGTAGGCCTCTTTAAAAAGAACGCACTGCATCTTCCACCCGAAGTCCTTAAGCCTTTTGGGTACAAACAGGAAAAAATGTGCTAAGTACTCGAGGTCCAGGGTTGAAGCAGTGAAGGGGGCAAGGATAACCATCCGCACTGGTCATAGCTTGAAAGCCCAGGAGGAGGTAGTAAGTTGCAACATAAAGAGGTCTTACATCAGAGGTCTTAAATCACTGGGGCAGGGTTGGTGGACCATCGAGGAGGTCTTGAGGGTAGAGCAGCAGGACTGCCCTGTTTCTCAGGGCAAGCCAGAAGGATGGAGCTACAGGGAGGACGCCACCAACAGGGTCCGTCAGGGACCGGCAGTAGAGGTGAAGAAGGAAAGCTACGGTACTGGTTGTGGCTACGGAGGAGGGACCAACAGCCGAATGAGGACCGCTGCATACAGGGGGTGGTGAGAAGACGTCCCCACAGCCTCTGCCCCCTGCACTGGGACATGTTCTGGTTTAGGAGCAAATCATCCATTACCAGTGGAACCAGCTGAGGACGCTTTAGCTGCGCCCCTAAAGGGCAGCGCAGGAGGTGCAGCAGGCAGAGATGCCGAGCAGATACACTACCATCTGTATAATGTAAATCTCCTTTCTCTGATAGACAATGTTATTAGAGACATCTGAGTAATGAGACAACGTGTTACAACTCAAGCTGGTACGAGTTAATTCAGGAACCACACAGTATGAAGTGGTTCGCACTGCTGCAGTTTGTCAGAAAACTCTGAACAACGCCCCTCACATCATGGGCGAATAGATGAAGTATTTTTGTGCCAGTGGTAAGAAATGTTAGTAATACCAGGAAGTGTATCCACAGTGAAATTAACATCAATAATGTGGTTAAAAATAAAAGCCACTTAGAAGTGAAATCTCCTTCTCCTCCCACATGTGGCTCTCCGTGTTGCTGTCCATGGTGCTGAAATGCTGTTGCCATCAGTCTCTAACAGAAACAGGCAACAGGCTATTTTTACCTCAGCGCATGCTGCAACCAGACTACGGTTCAAAGCTGAGCATCAGAGAGGGGCATAGAGAGGGACTTCCTCCTCACCGTGGGCCAGGTGTGGGATGGACAAAGGGCCTCACAGCATGCTTGGCCTCAGGTCCCCTTTTGATCTTTGACTTTGAGATCTACTGTCAGCGTGTTGAGATGTAAAATGACGACAGATTCAAGTCAGGTGTAAATGTTGTGTCTTCATTGCTGCTAGGCACTACAAAGCGTCGGCAACTTGGGGCTTCAGCTGGGCCATGGAAAGGAGCAGTGGATGGCACCTCTTCATCCCATCATCCTTCGCAGCGTGGCTTCTGTCAAAGACTTCCTGGATAAGCTCATCGACATAGATCACGATATTGGTAAGACTGGACACACAGGCATATTTATCATCTAAAGCCACGTCCAGAAGTCCTGCTGCTGCTGAGCCAACCAGCCATGTGCACCACTGCCCTGCTAATATTGTGAAATATTCATAACTAACTTGAAGTCTAAGAAAAGAGATGACATTGTTAATGATCTGGCAGGGTGATGGAGCCAGAAACTGCATGCTCCTGTACACACACCCGAGTGGTAACCCAGCTTGTATTGGCTGCCTTCTTACCGTCATGTGTCAGTGAGGTTGCTGTGAAACATGTCCCCTCTCTGACATATCATGTTTCAGCCTCATTTTTCACATAACACCCACTCTTTTCTCTTAAAGGCCACTTTGACATTTAGTGCTCTTAGGGTGGATTTGTTCAGCAGATCTGGATGCTTGTTGTTTTACTTTCAAGCTGTCCTTGTTGCAATAAAAGGAAATTTAGGTGCCATCAGCAACAGAGTGCTGAAAATAAAGACATGTACTTAACATTAAACATTTAGATGTGGGCTGTTTATTTATTGACGCAGCACCACCTTGTGTCTGACTGGATGCATACGCCCTCCTGTTCTCCTTCTCACCTGTGTACCCTTCTCCTTGCAGCATCCGAGGTGCCTCAGAGGGCTGTTTTCATGCCTTCGGTGACAGTTAAGGAGGGATACCTCCACAAACACAAAGCAGAGGGGCCACAACTGCTCTCCCGCTTTGCCTTTAAAAAACGCTACTTCTGGCTGACCAGTGAAACGCTTTCTTATGCCAAGACCGCGGATTGGCAGGTTGGTATTGAACCAGAGGGCTAAAATTAATAATCCACCAACTTATGTCTCGTAAGTTTAAACTTAGCTGTTTTAATGACCAGCAGCTGTTTGTTAATTTGCCACTACATTTTTTCCAAAAATGGGATACTTTGATCTGCTCCAACTGTGAATTATGGATCAAATATCACTAATAATAATGGTGTAATTATTCATTTGCCGGATCAAAGTCACGTGAATGTGAATGATTCATGTCTAGAGGCAAAAATGCCATTTTATAAATTATTCTGTGTGTATCCTTTCATAGACATTTATCAGCATTGTTCATGCAATGAGGAAACATGTTGGTCATCCCCAGCTTGCTTTAATGTATTTGGGTTGATTCTCTTGTGAGCTCATCATTAGTGTTATTACCATGTGGTGCCTAACCTCGTGATAATGATCTCCTCTCATTTGCCATCCAAAGACTGTAGGAGAAAGAGGGACAGCAGCCCAATCTCGCCGACTAAAAGGCTCTCTCTTTGAGCGAGTCTCCTGCTTTGTGTGACTGGAATAAAAGCGCGGGTTAATTGAGGGCTGTGGATATTCATGCTAACTTTGCAAATCAGATTTCAGACAATGTCCTGGCCCCTTTCCTCCATTTTGGAGCACTCCAGTCTGAGAGAGGCGAGCCCCCGTCCGTAGCGGCTGATTTACACTTAAAAGTAGCCTTTGCTGCCACAGAGATCTCATCTTCACTTCCTTTTCACGTAGCTTAATGTGTGCAAATTTTTTTCTACAGCAGAGGGAGATTCATTAATTTGCTCTGTGATCAAACGTCAGCTTTATTTCACGTAAACCATAGTGAAAATTGCTCCAGGCAAAAGTATGATACATCATTACTGGCATGTGCATGCAAGTGTTCATTTGCATTGTGATTTGTGACTAAATTGTTGCAGGTGCGCTCTTCACTCCCTATTCAGTGTGTGTGTGCTGTGGAGAGGGTGGATGAAAATGCCTTTCAGCAGCAGAATGTAATGCAGGTCATCACGCAGGACAACGACGGGCAGCTGCACACCATGTACATCCAGTGCAAGGTGCGTTGATAGCAACACCCGCTGGTCACCAACAAAGTGCTGGACCTTTTTTTAGATTGCCAGTTTTTACTGTTCATGGATCAAAGCTAAGCTCAGATAAGATAATAACAAACTACGTTATTTTTCATTTAACTGATTTATTTTTTTCTTATTGCTGGCCTCAACACAGAATGTGAATGAGCTGAACCAGTGGCTGTCTGCCATCAGGAAAGTCAGCATCTACAATGAGCGCATGCTGCCCTCTTTCCACCCAGGAACTCATCGCAGTGGCAAGTGGACCTGCTGCCTGCAGGCGGACCGTGCTGGTAATCCCACTATTACTACTTCTAATTCTACATAAGCTTCTGTGAGGGCTCGGGATGAGATGCGACTGCCTACCCGTTTTTGGTAAATCATTCAGGAGCATATGGGAAATATGTTAAAATACAGCCAACACACCAGAAGGATTATTAAGAATTAACAGGATCCCAGCGCAGGTATCAGCATGGTGGATTGGCTTAGGATATTATTGTTTTTACTTCTACTCCTTAAAGCTAATTTGTGTCTGGCTTCACACAGTCATTAAGTTGTGACTATATTAAATTGCTTAACCCTCATGTTTTTATTGCTTCATTGGAGGAGCAGCTGTGATGATAACAATGTCCTGTGCATTTAGCCTTAGAGCAACATCTGATTACATTTACTCCAAGTGTTTAACATGTGATTTTATTGGTCATCATCTATATGACATGTGCTCACCATGGAATTTGTTGGTTGACTGCCAGAAGAGATCATTCATACTAGATGTATAAAAATGCTCCAATTGTCCATTAGAGGTAAGCGTATGTTCGATAAAAGACTGAATCTCAGTTACAGGTTGCAGCAGAACCCACTCAGCTGTGACTCTGGGTGATTGGAGTGATCCACTGGATCCTGACGTAGAGACTCAAATGATATACAAGCAGCTTCTCCAGGGCAGAGATAAACTCAGGTCAGTATCTGGCAGCACCACCAGCCTGGGTGCAGCTCAACAAATGCACACTAGAGGTCTATGTTGCAACAGAGGTCTGCGTTGCTTCTTGGCATTACAGCATGTTTGTCACGGCATGAGGAGGCAGTGATGATATGATAACATTCTGACTGATGCTGCAGCAAACAATATGTGGAGATGCCAGATGGTGATAGGACATCAGAGCATAAGGAACAGAGGAACTCTGATCTTCACTCAGGTGAAGCTAAATCATATTTGTATAATTACTTTTATTGATTTGTGTGCTTTTTATAGTATACTTTGGATTATGTGCAATATAAGATTGAATTATTCTTTGCATTTTTGTCTCATAGATGGCGCCGAGTGTAATGTTCAGCTGATGAAGCCAGGTCCGAGTTTTGCTGCTCGGCTGTTGGCGGCGATTGAGGGTCTGGAGCAGGCTCACGCCACCTTTCAGCGCAGGGAGAAAGAGGATGCTGCCAGTGTTATTCTGAATCCTTAGACTAATCATGGCCTGAGATCTGTTAATGCTGAAGGGTGGGGGGTGATGGTTGTGATGGAGGGGTACCCAAATAAGTGAGCATCTTGTACCCACTCTCTTTTGTGGTCAGGGAGAAAAAGTGACCACATGGTACAACTTCGTCCAGCCTTTTAGTACATTTCCCACCGGCTGTAGAGCCAAGAGTAGATGGAATTTAGCCTGTTTCCATCTTTTCATATTCTCTGAGTGCCACCAACAATAGCGTCGCAATAGGGAGCGAGGGGACTTTGAAGCATGATCTGACATGATTGTTTTTTTTTCTGTGCGTGGTCTGCATCGCTTGTGAAATGTGAAAAGAAGCTTTTATATTTTAAAATACTGTACAGCCACACATTTTTATGCAAGAAGCTTGTTGTAGTGTAATCTACAGTACTTGAATGTGAGGTATTTTGATATTACTACTTTCAGTGTTTTGTACTTTTTTTTTAGGCAATTTATCACCGTGGCATCAATGTAGCAGTGACATTAATGGTACAGGCTATTCCACCCCAGGATTATGAAACAGTGATGCACATGCTTAGTGTAACACTCCCTGTGCAGTGGGCAAGCTGGATATTTTACATGTTGCTTTTATCCCTTTATACTAAACAATGTGCTTTTTGTTCGGTGCTATGGCCAGTTACATTTATGTTCTGATGTATAATGAGCATTTTCAAAATGTCCTTACACTTGATGTAGCCATTCTTTAAATGGGTAACATTTACCTGACTCACAAGTGTCAGGATATGTTTTAGATGCCAATTTAGCTTTTAGAACTCATTGTGAAATCATTTTCTGAAGATCAAGTACAAAAGAGCAGAGAAGGTCAATGGTTTTGACAGAGATCAGATCTGTAATCTGGGAAAACCTCTTTGGCTTGCTGATTTAATTATATTCTGCAGCCGCTTTGTGGAGGAAGCATTCTTCCTACATTAGAACACTATGGTGCACATACCAGACATGCTAACTCATACCCAGCATTGCTAGTTATCATACACTGGCATGCAAAAGTGGACACAAGTTCTTATTGTGTGCGAAGCAAAGCAACAACATAAGGATGACATATTTGTTGTAGAATTTTTACCAGTATTAATTTTTATTTCAGTAACATTTTAAATACCAAGGAAACCAAAAAATGGAGAGATGCTTCATGGATTTCTAGGTTGCTTCACAGTAGAGCAAAGAACTACTTTATGGGACAAGGTTTTATAAGAATTTGAAATTTGCATCATAAAGATGACAATAAACCAGCCATAGCTCTAAGGAGCTAATTAGGATTCAAAACCTTGATAAAGTTATCTGAGAACTAAAACCTCTCGGGGTACCAAACCTATACTTGGTGTGTGTGCTATACTTTCCTTTTTTTAACAATCACACAAAAACGCATAAAATGTTGAATAGAACATTCCACCCTTGATTTTGTTGGATTTAAGTTTATTCTTTCACCGTAACAGACAAGCTGCGGTAAGCTTGTATTCCACTTTTAATGCATTTGCAGCTTTGGAAAGGTTCTGGTCCACTTGACTTTCTCTTTTAAAAACAAGCGTGGACATAATTGGTTTCCAAACTTTATGCTCCATGACTCCGAGCTTGTATTGTTCAAATACAAACACACTGCCTGCTACTTCTTTTCAAACTCAAAGGAATTGTTTATTCCAGGTATTTTGTAACTGTGAGCACAGCTGTATTATTAAATAAATCTCCGATTAAGAGATAAATAGATCTGGTGTGTGAATTTGTATTAAGCTTACATGTCACATTCTATGTAATGTAAAACATGTAATCATTCCTATGACAGACCCCAGTGCAACCACAGCCTTCACAATACAACAAGTGTCACAATCTAATGTTAAATTGAGTCACATGTCTTATTTAAATGCTAATGAGAGCAGATGTACCTGCATGATGGAGCACAGTCTCCCTGCTTACACTCACGTTAGACATGAGATGTGACCGATAAGGCAGGGCAGAGTGAGAACCAGGCTTAATCCTAAGCATCAGCTGAAGAATGATGGGACTAAAAGGGGGAACCTCAAGCCTCAACAGATCCCAAGCCCTGCTTTAGCATGCACCAACCCCCGGCTTCTCACCACGGCAGTGACAGAAAATAGCCATAAAGCAAATTTACTGCCAGTGAGAACTGGTTCTGCTGCACTCCACAGCTCCAGCAAAGCTCATTTATATCCATATAATGAGGAGCAGAGCACAGAGCTGCCCAGGGAAACGGAAATCGCAGCTAAACGAAGAAGGACCAAAAAATGAGGCAGAGTCGAGGTGACAAAATGCCAAACATAATACCCCTGCCAAGGGCACATTTATTTATTTTTTTCACAAGAAACACACAAACATGCAACAAGGTCATCACAATTTAATAAAGACCGATTGATTAAGAAGCCCTTTATAGTTTAATCAATGTCTCTCCATATCTTGCTTTTAGATTATGTCACACTGCTTAGGGTAAAGTAAACCACATTAATGATGATTTGAAAATTTCATTCTAAATGGGCACTTGAAATGCAAAACATTCAGATGTTTTAAATGGTGTCCGAAGAATGAGGAGGCCAGCCAAACGCTGTCCCTTCCCCATCTGCTCAAATCAAAGCTAATACAGGAAAAAGATTATCTTTCTTTCTGAAAAAGTTGCTAAACCACAGTGGGAATTCACCACATTAAAAAAAACAAAAACAAAAAACAGGGTGAAATTCTAAAGACACTATGATTTTCTTCATATGCAAAGAGCTATGCATCGTCAGTACACTTGCTCACAGTTTGGTTGACATGCACCTCTAGGAGAAGATTACTGTATCTTTAAAGGACATGAACCTTGGTCTACTAGATGCTCACTTAGCACACACTCACATTCCCACAGACAGACACTGACAAACAATATATCCACACAAAATGTTAAGGTATCATTTAGAGAGAAGAGTACAGTTTGCAGTGGACACTATGAGGGAATATGACTGAAAATGTAAGAACAAAATAATTTCATCCCCTGTCTCACTTCTACTGCAACCATATGAAATGAATCTTAACAAGAGTAATACAGGAAATATTATGTAAGAATTCTTTTAGAGACAATCGTTAAAAAAAGACATCAAAAATATATGTTTTCAAATACATGTTAATATCCTCGGACTGCAACCCTTTAGTTTAGACACCTGGAGGTAGGCACCCCAAAAAGAAAACATCCCATGCCATTTAAACCAGAAGTCAGCGTTCCTGCTACACAAAAACCGTGTATTAGATCTTAAAAATAGTAAATTGCATAAAAACCATCTCTCTCTTCAGTCAAATACCGCCTCATGTTTAAGTCGTGCCTGCCATGACTCTTTACACACCTGAAAAGTCTAAAGGGCCACCACTGTTCATACTACGACTAACAAATGGAAAGGAAAAGTTGAAGAGGAAAAATATTTGGATACCTTTAGTTACTGAAATTCCCTTCAGCGGGGAAAAAGAATTCCCTGATAGATTACAAGCATTTTCTCTTGCTGTCCAATTTTACAAAAGATGTCAAAAATGGAGAAAACTTGAAACGGAACACGCTGAACAAAAACGTTCTTTATCAACTGGGGAAAAACGGCACTTTGATATTTTTAGTAGTTTGTTTTAGCCAGTATTGATTGCCTGCAAGCTGTGATTAAAAGCTCAAAACACAGGCAAAAAATACCAAGCATACCAATTAACCTCCAGAAAGAAACTTGTTTTTTTTTTTTTTTAAATGACTGAAAGTGGTTCATGACATGTTGAGGTTTTGTTCCTGGGAACAGCTAAGGTTTTCGCCTCAGTTGGATCTAACCTACTTGGTTTAAATCAGTTCAGCTCTCAGTAAAAGCTACATAATGACTCCTTTTGGATCCTAAAATCTTGCTTTTTGTGAGTGACTATTGTGGCTGAATGCATTCTGTGTAGAAGCAGACAGAGAACTGAAGGTGCTGCTTTGTAATTTCGACCTCCTGGGATTTCCAAGTTCAGCAAACTGCTTACTTTGCCTTGTGCCTAAATAGTAAAATTCTAGCCTGAACGACGAGTTGGAACTTGCTGCAAAGCCAAGAGTAGCTGCAGAGTCAGTAGATAATTTACTGCAGTTCATCTTTTTCTGCAAAGAACATATTGTTTAGAATTTGGGAATATTTCTATTTTATTCTCTCCATTTTTTGTTTCACTTTGCACAAGGACCAAGGACTTGGAACATGGAAAGATTCGCATTCCCAGGGGTCCTGCAGTGCAAACGTGATTTAAATGACGTTTCTTTAACTTCAACTCTACAGAATTCAACATGGACAGGCTCATACACGATATGCTGAATTTTTGCAGTTCCATTAGTTCATGTACGCTTCTTTAAAAGAGAATACTTTACAAGAAACATAATTAAAACAATGTTAGTAAATCTTTGATATTAAAGAAATGTTGCAGTTTCTGACTATATAGACTAAGTACATTGATAAGAAGATAATCAGATACTTTGCATCGTTGTTACATATCTGACATTTGTAATAATCTAACAAGCAATTGTGAGTATTTCACCTGCAGATAACCTTTGTCTTCTGTCTGTCATAAATGCATTCGATGATGATGCATTATTGCATTAAGAAGCTGCAAGGCATCTCTGTGTTGGTGTAACACAGTAAGCAAGGACATCGTAAAGTTTATCTCTGATGCATCTTTGGGATCTTTAGTTCAGCTTAGTTCTTCGTTCGGTTAAGAGACAGTAACTAGGGATGGGCATTCATGTGGAGGTAGTGTACACGGGCACTGTTTGTGTGTATTATTGTGTGTGAAAGAGACTATAATGACCTGTGTGTTGTTAAATTTATGCTTTATACTGGTATGTAAAAGGCTTTTCATTTCAATTTACATACATTTTTAGTGTGTAGGTTTTTGCCCTTTGTGTTGCTTCTGCATGAAAAACTATGTATAAAATCTGATATGATCAGATTTATATTATATTATTTATATATATCTAAGCTGAGTCCCATCAACATGTCTTTGCCAAACTAAAACAAACTCTTAAGAATATTTGCTATTTAACCCCGACTGTTTTGAACCTTCAGGCTTTCCCATGTTCAAGTCAAGTAGAAAAAGAGAAACAGCCCATCTCAAGGGGGATTTGGGACAACCATCTTCATGCTGCAAAAACTCCCCCACCAATAATAAAGACGTGTTAACGGTATTTGCTGGCGTCCCACAGCAGATCAACTACACAAATTCTACATTAAGGTAACAACAGCAGCATACGCTAAGACTACCTGTAATATAAGACATCCATAACAAGTCATACATGTTTCAGTCCCTGACAAACTGACAAATCCTGCCAGATTTCATGTATTTATGTGAACATGTGCCTGCGTATAAATAAGTGGGACAGTTTTTATAATTTCTATATAGAAGAGTATAAAAATAAACTAAAGTTACACCATTGACT
>JBBDHI010000012.1:19988191-19999377 GCA_037177115.1 Craterocephalus stercusmuscarum | reverse complement strand
ATTAATCGTGATTAAAATGCACTAATATATATATGAAGTACCTCGTACTACTTTGATTTAGTTTAAAAACACAAAATGAATACCATAGTTCAAATGAAAGCCCATGAGGGTTACCTTTTCTGTGGATCTTTGAACACATTCTTGTGGAATTAAGTTGACTCAAGTAACTTAACTGCTCAGTCAGTCTAACACACTAATGGCAACAACGCAAGCTAACTAACACAGGAAAAATTAAACGGACTTCTTCATAAAAAATTCAGGCCATTTCACTTGTAGAGCTCTTGCTTCCGCAGTGTTACAGAGGGGTGTAAATGTGTTTATTAGGAAAAATGGTGCAGAAAAACATTCCTGTAGCGTTCCCACTTTAACTGAGGCTGATCAAAGACGCTATGGCTCATTGCAGCTGCTGGCAGCCTGAGGAGTATCAGCGCAGCTCTGGCTTCAGTCAAAAGATGTCTTCAGTAAATGTTACACCACAAGCTCCTGCAGATCAAAGAAGCCACATGTGCAACAGTAGAGACACTGTCCCTTCTCAAAATGGCAGCAAGCAAATATCTGGTTTGATATAGTAGTTAAGAGTTAAGTCATCAGTGCAACATGACACATCAACATGCTTTTAAAAAGACAAGTGATCAATCAATGAAAGTAAGCAGGAGATGGAGGATAGGTTAGTGATGGGCTACGGCAAACAACACGCTCTGATCTGCCTGACCTTCCAGACGGGCCTGATAAGGAAGCAGAACAGAGAGCAGCTTTTGAGCTGCTTCCTTGATGAAAAAGTACGATATCCACTTTAGAAGTTAAAAGTGTTGACTTGCTGGATCAAACGTTAAAAAGAGAAGCAAAGAGATGATTCTGCAACCAAAGCCACAGACTAACAGAAACCTTCTCATTATTTTAATGCAGTAAAGATGTGGAAAGAAACAGACCAAAGCACAGAAACTAGGCCGGTCTTACATTCAACATCATGAAAACATTTCTTAATGGATTTACCATTTTTGTCCATTTCAAGTCACTGAATAATTCACTGATTTCATTATCTTATCTTTTTTTGCCATCTAAGCGCTTGACAAGAGGTAGTCAACCTAATTAGCAGTTTTGCAAATGCTACATTTTTCTTGCATGTAAACGGCGCCCTGTGCATCGTGCCAGCGCTTACTGCAGCTCAGGCTTCTGACTCTTGGACTTGGTGGCAGGCTGCAGCCTCTGGTCATTACATTTAATGAACCAAATGTTCAGTCAGACAGTCCACAGCAAACATGGGTAGATTATTATACAATTAAAATAAGTAAACCTTCAGGCCGTGGACGGGAAACTTCACAGCAACAACCCTAAAGCTGTTAGCGGTGATTTATTCCCTCCGTCCAATCTGTCACTTTCCATCAGGAAACTGCTCCACTTCTCCCTCTGTTCCTCTTCACTCCTCACCTCCGTGGGCTCCTCTCTCACTCCACAGTGTTTTCTTAATCCCCTTCCTGCCAGTGTTCAAGTGGAAATCTGGCTGAGGTTATAATGGTTCTCTGAGCACTATCACACCTTACGGAGTAGCATTCAGATTCCGCTAAAGTCTCTAATTACTCATTTTAAAGAACTTTAAGAAGATTTTGATGATTGCCATATTTGTTTACCTGTACACAACTGAAGCCAAAACATGACCATGCCTACACACCTGAAATAATGATCTTGCTAACATCACAGCGTTGCTAATCTACGCCCGTGGCATGGAAATACTAAACAATAATGTTTTATCTGACTATAACTGGTTCCGTCTTTGTTCTATTTCTAGTTTGTGCAGCAGATTTTGTCACACTTTCACTCAGCGTAAACTTCTGCGTCTTTGGACTCCACTTTCGGTTCCTTCTGCTTTCTTCAAACACGGGTGGGATTTCACAGTGAGAGCTGATGCATACAGTGCCTGACCTTTCACACGTACATGGCAGGAATCCATTTTACAGCTTCCTCCCACAGACCACCAAAACAGCTCCCACGCACACTTACTCCATACCAGACGACATTAAAGAGAAAGCAAAGCAAATGCACAGCCCTCTTCAACAGTCTGCAGCCCTACATATGCTCAGCTAGCTCGTATGTATCATCGAAACCACAGCCACAGCTGCTGCTGCTCGTCAGTTCCACACATGACACCAGATAGGCTGTTTGTCTTTTGGTGCTTTTTCGCAGTAATTAGAGAGGAGGGCATTTAGCTGAGGGAAATCAGCCCGAGGAGAGGAGGTTCTCATGCATCTGGAACCAAAACAAACAAAGCCCCCGCTCTGGCGGCACAGCAGCCAAACAGCTGCTGATAGGGGGGTTATCTCTGCAGTCGCACATGGACCGTCTCACAACAACGAGCACTTTGCGACACATACACACGCAGCAAAAACACACTAAATAACCGCACAAGCAGTCTGTTCACACAGTCTGTTTGATATCGAAGCTGACGTGAGGAAAAAATTTGTTGCATTCTGCTCCAGAAGACACAAACTCCACGGCAGGTTTTTTTTTTTTTTTTGTAGTATTTAAATAATTAGGTATCAAATAGGTTTGTTAACATCAGTGATGTACATTTGTCAGGGCTGTGAAAGCTGCGTTTTGACTCTCAGCCAGCTCTGACTTCAGCTCGATATATAAAGCTATAAAAATCAGGAATCAAATGATGGCACAGCAGTGTAAACAAATGCAAATGAGCTGGTCTCAGATCTGTGCCACTTCTCCAAAGGGAGAACATGGAGGATGTTAAGTGCTTAATATCCAAGCAGCACAATCGATGCGGGCAGAGCAACATCCATCCGACAGCCCACAAGTGTCGGTGTATGAGAGAAGTGACAGAGAGGCCCGTGTGTTTGTCTACAGAAGAGGCTGCAGTGAAAGGGGATCCGTCCTCAGCAGTGTTTAGAGGTTCAAATGTGCATCTGGGGAGAAGAACAGATCGATCCCGACTGGCTCGGAGCCAAACATCTCTGTGCCGTCAGTCAGGATTTCACCACACAGTGTTTATAACTAGCAGATGTCCGGAGACTGAATCCGCACTCTCTGTTTTTGCCAATTAGATACAAATGTGTTTAGGCTGCTACCAAAAAAGAGAGAGGCCCTGCTGCATCGCCTGCATCGCCTGCCGCGCCAGCGTCGTCGTCATGACACACTGATTACAGGGAGCGCGCCGTGAACTACGGCTGCTGCCTCATTAGTTGGTCTACCTCTGTGTGGTTGCCACCCGCAGGAGATCCTCCCAAACCCACAGCAGAGCAGGGAGCTCCTGCACAGCCTGCAGGGAAGGGTCCCGAACGCCACAACGGCCAGTAAACTCCCTCACATCTGCAGAAACAAGGACGTCATACACACACACACGCACAGCTTAACTCTTTCTAGAATTCGCTAAAAACGGCCTCAGAGGACAAAATCACTGGCTCTGCAGTGAGATGGGGTTTCCCCACAGGGACACTCCGTAAGCCCGCCGCAGAGCGAGTGACTGCGGATGACCTGCAGCGAGCCGACACCCGAGTGACAGATGCATCGCAATCCACATTAAAACAGCCTCACAAAAGCCTGTAAGCTAGCCCACACGGGAGCTTCAGTCGGGTAATGACGATGACCTGGCCGAATTTTGTGTGTGTGTGTGTGTGTGTGTGTGTGTGGTTGGGACGAGAGTCCAGAGGATATGAGAAAGGAGAAGGGAGAGCAGGATCAGATAAGCTGTCCGTCAGACCCCTGTGTGACAGGTTTATCCCGGCCGAGGGGGAAGGCAACACACTAAATGGCACAATGAGGGGCGATAAACGTCAGGCCCAGCTCCTGCACCGTGGTAATGGCTGACAAACTGCTCAGTGGCTCATCTCACAGCCACTCCACTCCACATCTGTGCTGCTAGGTATTACACTATGTGAGAGGGGGGATGCACCAACAGGAGGAGCAAAAAGTCAGCCGGGCGGCTCCGTACTGTTTTCACTGGGCTCGCACTCAACTCAAACATTAAAGGATCATTTCTTCAATCAATGTTATGTTTACTATGCACTGGTAAAAAAAAAAAAAAAAAAGTGGTCGTCTATGCCGTGGACATTCTTCAAATGAGACGTCGGGGCGTTTTCCAGCATGCCTCATCATGTCTTTGTGCCTCTAACCACCACAGTCAACACAGATCTATGGGAGAAGTTTGGTTACAGTTCATGCTTACTGTCCAAGTTTTGGACTGAGTCACTTTGTACAGAAATCACAGCTCGGGTCACGACAACACTGCTGATGCGGTGCATTTCCAGAAATATTTCATGATAGAGATGTTTTCTGTTCTTTGCTTGGATGTATTAGTAAATAACAGAATTACATCTACAATCACAGAAAGAGCCCAGAGTCATTGTTTTATTCCTCAAGATTTACCTCATCGATGAAATGTCTGATCCCAGATTTGACCTCTCCACTCTTTAAAAATCTAACAAAGAAAACTTAATAAGCAGCTGATATGTTAATTCCAGCTCAGTGATGTGGGGATGAATCTAAACAAATGACACCAAAAGATGGGATTCCTCCTAAGCTAGTCTTAATAGATGCCCCGACCTCTATCGGGTTGGAGCTTTGAACAGTAGCACAGCAGCAAACTAAATCCACACACACACACACAGTGTGTGTAGGGCCCTAAACTGCAGCAAAAACAACTGGTTCTACTTAAAAAGCGAGCATTCATCAGACCAAACAGAAGCCGAGTGAATTGGCTGTTCTCATGTTTTGTCCAGAAACAACTGATCCTCCAGTCAAGAAACTGTTGGTCTCATGCTATCTCACAGATCCCACATCAAACCTGCAAAATGTTTCCATTGTGTGAAACCCTGATGTGAACCAGAAACTCTTTCCACCGACAGATTCATGTGTGCCATTGCGTCGTTTTATATGAGTAACCGCACTGCATGAACACGCACACGCTGACCTTTGCCAAGGTCATGACACACCAGCAGCTGCATGAAGATGCTCCCATGTGAAAATATCATGACTACACGTTTGCCAACATGGCGCTGTGTTCCCTTTTGCTGATGCGCCTCAACGCGCAACCTGTGGTCCATTTATAGGAGTCCCAAAGCAGACAACATGCTTAGGACTCTTGTTTACACCCTCGAAAGCTATACTGGATTTGTGTGGCGACCACATCAAAGCTGCCGTAAATAGTGCCAGCGAGATAAAATGACATAATCTGCAGCCCAGACAATCACAGATATTTCACTGATGCATTTCAAACATGAGAACCACCGGTTATACTGCTGTGTTTTCATGTGTTTTCCTAGATTTCTACGGCTGAAACCTCTGTGCCCACAAACAGGAAGCCCTCTGGTTTCTTACCTGTGTCTTGTCGAAACTGGTGCATGGACTGCAGGTCGATGATGTAAGGAGAAAGCTGAGCATCCACCTGCCCGAGAACCACACTTCCCCGGGCATCACCTTTCAGGACATTCTCTACATGGTGGCAAACCGCCGCGCTGTACGGCCTCCAACGCCCGTGTTCGTTCAGCCACTCCCAGACCACCACCCTGGCCAGGTTCTGAGGGGGGTACCCCACTCCGTTCATGGGCACCAGCAGCCCTGATCCTGGACGAGCCATTTCCTCCGTGGTGTCTGCGCCTGAGCTACTGGTTATGTCCCGTGCTAGAACACCACTGCTACTCTGTCAGTCAACTGACACACTGGAGCATTTTCATCAGGACCCCCAAACCGGAAAAAAATACAGAAGCTTGAATCAGCTGTTAGTGTGGTAGTCCTGGATTATCTCATGATGCTCTCCACAGCGCTGCTGGAGTCATCGTCTGCAGGTACTTTCTGACCGGTGCCACTTTGATCAGCCCAAAGGCAGCTCCTGTCCTCCTGTGTCTTGCCCTGTTTGAAGTGGAAGATGTTGTTGATGATGATCAAAACTGCAGCTGGAGGAGTCAGTGATTCACAGCCAAACACGGCAGACCTGCAGCAGGTAAAGGAGACAAGGAGCATGGATGTACTAGTTTCTTTAAAAGCTGCAATTTAATCCAGCAATTTTGGGTAGAGTTCCAGCAGATATGGCACAAATCTAAGCTGTTCTGCAGATTTTTTTATTATAATTATTTTATGGCCGGTATAGCGATAATGATCATTTCATATCTATAAAACCTGATGAGCTTATCTGATAAATATTTGTCAAAATATCTATCAAATATATATTGTAGGAGAGTGCAAATACAGGAAAATTATGCTACAACCAAAGCAGACGTGTTATCCTTCATACCTTGCATAGATTTAACATGAAAAAAAACACCATAAAGGCGATACAGCCGCTGTGGCTTTTTTAAAAATTATTATTATGTATCAATGAAAATAAGTAATGAAGCCAAATATGTTTGAATGCATCGTAGTGATACCGACCTGTAGGCTGCGGTTGTGGAGCTACACATCTGTCAGGTAGAAGCTGCATCTAAACAGGCTCCGGACGAAAATCGGATCGCCAGATGAATGGGAATAAAAACCGAGCTTGAAATCTGAAAAAAGCCTCTGCCTTCTCACAACTGTGATATGTGCGTCCCCTTCGTTAAAAAACGAAATCCTCCCCCATACACCGAGGCTCTGCCATTCATTACAGAAGACCAAGACGTCGTTTCATTCCCGTCAGTCTGATCCCGACTACAGCAGCTTGTTGGTCCGCTGTGTTAACTGAGCGCGTGCCCCAGTTGCGGAGTATGAGCTATGGAGCAAAGCCGCTCCGCACGCGCGCAGTCCCTGCCTGAAAGCTAATAAATACATAAATAAATGTTTTTAAAAAATCAGGCGTTCATATTGTAAACACGCAATCTTCGGTATCCACGAACGCACGTCCAGGCACACCTGTATGCATAGCCATAAAAATGTAGCCAATACGTCAAGCGAAGGGGAAAAAAAATTGAAAAAAGTTACAACTTCCGGTATCCGGTTTCAAAATAAACACAATCACATGGACTTTAGAAATAGGACGCAAACCAATGTGGATATCTTGAACCTACACTGCTAATATCTCGCTTACACATACGAATTTCTCTATTTAGTTAAAAATTAATAAATAAACAAAGCTTTCAGGGAGGCATCAGTCATAAGAGGCCATGAAAATGAGAAGCCACTGGGTCCCTCATGCATAGAGGGGGTCAGTAATGGCAGAAGAAATTAAAAAGAGGCTGAAAACTGAAAAGTGCTTGTTTTGAAGATAAGTTTGTCCACCATGAAAATTAGGTATATCAATAGAAGGTGTAAAAAAAAACTTAACTTCAGAAGCTCCAACCTAAAATCAAGTGATGGGATAAAACAGGTGTTGAGCCATCAACCATTACTAGATGACCTCCTCTTTGACCTTAACCATTGCCATCCTCGCTGTACCGCCTGCACTGTCACGGTAGCATTTTATTGAATTCAGGAAAATGTAATTTTCATGCACGATTTCATGATAATGCATAATAATGTCAGTAATATTTGTTAAACTACTACAATACACAGGGAGAACCGATTAGAAGAAGGAAAAGAAAGCCATTGTAATCCTCATGTGGTGGATTTTTAGTAAACATTAAGTATCCGTGTTTTTCAAACACAGCAATCAGACAAACACAAACATCAGACAGAAGCTGGTCAAGGACCCGACACCACACACTCACAAAAAAAGCAGCCATGTGTCTGTAGACCAGAGCAGGAAGGACTGCAATGAGCTACACTTTGAGGAAAAAAAACAATCATTTAGCAGATGGATGGTTCAACATGGGAGAGTCAACTCAACGGGCCAGGACTCAGCTTGTTTTCTGCATCTTCATGATAAAAGGCATACTTTTGGGGACCACAATGTTGAAATCTTGAACATGAAATGTGCACTACAAATAAACCTGCATTTCCTTGCCTCGCTGTATATCAAAGTTGAGAAAGCTTCACTTAACAGAGGAGTGAACTATCACCTCTCCCCCACTTACAGTACAATAGTATCCTTCATTTATCCCAAGGAGAAGCTATTTACTCTATTCTTCAAGTGAAGCTATGAGCAGTGGTCATTCCAACAAGATCTTGGGCAAGTCATGACTCAATGGGCATCACAGACCCTAAAGCATCAGTAGTTTCACAGGCTGCTTCAGTGAAATCTCCCACAGTCTGCATCAGAAGAACATCTTCCAGAAACTTAGTCCAGGAGACTTGATTTAACCAATTATTATAATATTTCAACTGCTTATTTCAAGTATTTGCAAACCTGTGGCACCTGTCGCATTCACTGTCAAGGTGAATTATCAATTTATTCTTCAGTGTGGTGATACTTTTACACCACAATTATTTTTAAAGGATCAGAAAGTTTGATTGAAAGGTTTATTGGTCAATTCCTGGATGATTTACAGAGGTGCTTTTCACATTTATGTGTCTGGATTATTCATTATGTATGAGGGACATAAGGAAAAAAAACAATATGACATTTCAAGGCGTTAGGTCACCGTGATCAATTCAATTCTAAAAACAGTTTGTTTAAGTTCAAAATGTGCATCAGAAAGCAGAAGGAAGCGGATGTAAATGACCATGAACATGTCAGAGTTAATGGTCCCACATGAGCTGCTCTGAGTGTTTGAAACTGCTGATCTACTAAGGTTTGCAGAGAAGGGTCTGAAAAAGAGAACATTTCCAATGGGTGGGATTCTGTGAAAAATGCTTTGTTGAATGGGCAGACTGGGTTGAGATGATAGAAAGGCAACAGTAGAGATTCCCACGCATTCCAAGTAAGGCACGGAGAATGGCAAAAAAAAAAAAAAGAGTTGCCACTCTAATGTTTTATTTGGGCCGCCTTTAGCTTTCACAGATCCACTATGGCATTGTTTCGGTAAGCTTCTGAAATCACACAAGATTTATTTCTATCCAGTGTTGCGTTCATTTTTCACCAGGATCTTGTATTGATGATGGGAGAGTCTGACCACTGCAGAACATCTCTGATCCCAAGATTCTCAGTAAGGTTAATGTCTGGACTCTGTGGTGGCCTACCTGTGTGTAGAATGATGTCTCATGCTCCCTGAAACACTCTTTCACAATTCAGCCTGATAAATCCTTTTTTTTTGTTTGTTTTTTTTTACCTTGCATTGTCATCTTGGACTGTGGCTGCGCCATCAGGGAGGTAAAAAATCTGATGATGGAATAACTTGGTCATTCAGTATATTCAGCTGATCTCATTCTCCTAGAGTTGGTCAACAACAGCAACCTCATATCATATCACTGCCCTCACAGCAGGCATAATGGTTGCATCACTTCGTCTGCCTCTCATTCTTACCACTCTGGACTCATCAGACCACATGACCTTCCATTGCTCCAGAGTCCAATCTTTATGCTCCCTGGCAAATTGAAGCCTTTTTCTCCATTTAGTCTCACTGATTAGTGAATTTCTTATGGCTACACACAGCTGTTCGGCCCCAGTCCCTTCAGTTCAATTTTCCACATGGAAATGCTCTGACTTTCACTGTTGAAAATAGCCCAGAGTTCTATTGGGGTTTTTCTTCTGTTTGTTTTAACCAAATGCATAAGTGATCACAATCATTCAGCACTTTTTCTGACCACACCTCTTCCAAGAAGGCAGCAGATTTTCACTATCCCTCTAGTTTGGAATAATGTGTTGGACAGTTCATAACCAAATTTTAGGAATTTTCAGCAGTCCTCAGATGTTTTTTCTGCTTGATGCATGACAATGATTTGACCCTTCGTAGACAGATTAACATCTTTTCCATATGCTGGGATGTGTCTCTCCACATGGTCGTTTAAGAAATGAGAAGCTAACTTGTCGCCAGCTGAAAGATAATAACCCATGCAGGAATTATCCAATAGGAGGTACCTACCTATTTGCCTAGTTTAATCCAGTTGTCAACTGTTCCTAGAATGCACTATTGTCAAACCCAGTGGCTGTTTTGTGTTGCGCCATCTTGTGGCACCGCTATTTTGGTGGCGGTAACCTGGTATCTGCTTACACCTGCTGACACCTACATGGACAAATATCTGGCTAAAATCAGTCTGATCAGAGATTCTTACATGCATGCTAGCTGAAATGATCCAATCAGATATGATGGGCAGATTTAGTATAAATGTAATGCTTTTGACACGTGCAATAGTACTAGAAGGTTTTTATTTTTTAATTTTGAACCTTATGGCCACTGAACACTGTTCAATAATCCTGAGCTCTTCATGTTTCTAACAAAAACATATCTGCTACAGTCGTGTTCTGGTTGGCTGCCACCATTTCCACAATGTCCACTACAGAAATGATCAAAATGAGGGGAGACCTGGCTATTTTTCCTGCTGATCTGATTGTGAAAAAGTTTAAACCAAACTTCTCTGACCAATAATTCATTCTGATGGAGGCCGATTGGATCAGCTAAAGTGCTTATATGACTGACTTTGATCATCAAAGTGCTCCATGTAAGCGTAGCTACTGACAGCTGAAAAAATATCTGAACTGATGTCAGACAGTGGCCCGTAGTTACTGATGAAGGTATTTTATCATCCGGTCTTGTGTTAGGGAATAACCAGAATAAAGAAAGGTATGCTGGCAATCCACTTGACAGTCCTCCACATCTCATTGTAATATTACGTAAGGCCTACATGTCGATCACTGCAAACCAATTATCCTAATAAATGAAATATCTATTGAATTATTTTTCATAGAGACTAATCAAATCAGTCACCTTGTGATGAGCAACAACATGCAGATTACATGTAATTCATACAGGGACAATTATGAGTTGCTCTGACCATCACCTGCCTGCATACAGTGAAATGCCTGCTATCTCCACCCACAACTCAGAGGCGAATTGCTAATGAGCTACTGGCGTGCCATTTTACAGAGTTCTGGAAAAAGTCACTGGTTGTCACATGTTGGCTAAAAGCTTGATCATCACAATTTAAAGACCACTGAGAATGCTTTAAATAGCTAAAAATTAAGATTGGAGTAATTCTTTAAAGGGAACATATGCAAAATACACTTTTTTAAGCCCTTAGATACCTGTTTTTGTCTTTTTCAAGCGTTCAGGAGTGCAGAAAAATGTAATCTATTCACTTCACATGCCACATATATATCTTATTATTCTTTTTGGGTCATATTTTTCAGTCTGTTTAGTTTTCTCCGCTCTCTGTTATGTTTTTCTATCTATTACGTCACTGTATTTGCTGCGGTTCTGCTAAATATGGTCATGTTATTTTTGAAAAACATTCTC
>JBBDHI010000012.1:19945828-19972163 GCA_037177115.1 Craterocephalus stercusmuscarum | reverse complement strand
AAATGAATTGACATGCATTTTTAATTAAAATATACAACATATAGTATATAAACATGCTTTGCTTTATTTCATGTGAATAAATTGCAACATACCTTTAATTGGCCTCAGTGGGGAAAAGGGGTTAAGAGCTTAAGATTGTAGTAATGCTTCATGTCACCTCTGTATAGTTCATTCAAGTTAAAGATTATCTCTGAGGTCACAAACCGCCTGCTTAGAGAAAGAAATGACAGATCAGGAACCTGTTCGAGTAGTAATGAAAGGGCAGAGCTAATCCAAAGATAATTAGTCATGTCTATCATGTGTGGAGCTTTATCAAACACAACTGTGATCACAGCACCTCAGATCACCTCTGTAGCTCACAGCTGACAATGTGGGGTGGATATACAAAACAAATAGAACTCACAGGGTATTCTACAACACAACATGTGATCTTAATCTTGGTGAACTAAATGGGACATACTGATGGATTACATCGGGGCTGAGGTCTCACCCTGCAGAGCGTATATCTTAAGGATCCAGCCAGTGTGTTTTTATGAATACATCCAAATACCAATTTTTGTCAGACAGCATACAAACGATACCTCTGGTGGTACTTGTGTGACATTCAAGGTTATACTAGCTCCCCCATTTACAGAGATCCATGTGATCAGCCACTGTGAAGACCATCCATTCAGACACATGCAGGTTTGTTTGACTTGCATATCATATAACCGGTACTGAGTAACCTCATATCCATCCCAGTCAAATCCCTATTTAAAGAGAGTCAACACAAACCCTTTTAGAAATCCCCAGCAAGTTTACAATGGACATGTTCAGCAAAGTGTCCTAGGAGGCTTCATGAGAGTTGTTTTTTCAAATTATTGTAATACCTAAAACTATAAAATCATTATTACAGTGTTGGGAAAAATATAAGAAGTGTGACTGTTCCAGCTATCCTTGCAGAGTTGCACCAACTTTTTTAGATGTGTTTACAATTGCAGTTTTATTTTTTCCTCTGAGGAAAGTCTTTGCAGTGCGAGATCTGGGAAGTGCTTTCTCTGTGACTTTTAGCATCGCTGGCGCCTGTGTTAAGGTGGATAGTTTGTGGATGAATTTGCAGGGACACGTGATCCTCTGACTTGGCTGTCTGCAAACCACTTTCTGCCCCTTTAACTTTCTTCTCTCCGTTACTGTATCCCACTGGAGGAGTGCTCCTGCTCTGCCTGTGGAGGATGAAGGAAGCAGCAGTTCGATTACACACTCATGAAACCTGTAAGACTGACAATTCTAGTAACAGAGTGGAAAACTTACAAAGGAGTCCTCTGCACTTGTGCCAAGTCCCTTTGTTGATTTTCTGTGCTCCTCCCTTGCTGAAGGAAAACTTCCTATTTAATGGAAAACAAATATACAATTATAAATGATCTTGAAATCTACAGATACTACAGATAAAACCATGCTAAATCTAAAGGTGCTGCTATTCACAATTCCTTACCCTGGAGACACAATGTTGCGCTTTTTGCTTTAGTTTCTCAAGACATTTGTGCAGAGTAGCGTTTTCCTGCTCCAGGACGTTCATACGAATGCTATTTGCCTGCATTTGTTGCTCCATATCCAAAAGCATGTCTCCTGTACCTTGTATGCATAGAATGACACGGAGGTAAAGATTTACTGATAGGGTAATAAATAACTAGACCAGAAACAATATTTACACTTTTCCAAGTTAGCATGTCAAATTGATACATCAGAGAGTAATAACTGATTGTTGTCCCTGTCATGCACATGGGAAACTTTTAGTTGTGCGTAAAGATGGGTGATAGTAAGGATTTGCATACTCTGTAGATGGGCCTGAGGCAAACTGTTGAGCTCTGGGAAAGCCACCAGCAGCCTCTCCCTCTCCCTTAAAGCTCTGACATGTTCTGTCAGCTCATCCATGCGCCTTTTCAGCTCATCCACATGCTTTTCTAGGTCCTGCTTCTCCTTTTGAAGCCCTACACACAAGTCCTGATGGGAGAAAAACAGACCATATATGCATAGCTATTAATACAGAAATACTTTTTCTTGGTATGACTTTGGATCACATCCATTTTAGTGGTCTTACACACCTGCTGCTGAGCGAGCTGAGTCTGTAGCTGATCCTTCACCTCTGACATCTGTTGCAGCTGATTGTGTAAGTTGATCTGCGCCTCTTCTCTCTCTCCCAGGTCCCTCTGCAGCTCTTCACACTCTTCATCGAGAGCATCTACTCTCTCTAACAAAGACTTCTGCTTCGCTTGCATTGACTGGATACACACCCGCAAAGAATATAAAACCATGAAACTTCCACTGTAAATCTTGACTACTATGACTGATTAAGGAGAAAGAAAGTTTAGGTTTTCAGCTGTACACAACAGTCTAGTGTTAACTGTGACACTGACCTCTTGTTGACGGCAAGCACTCTGGTACTTGGCGTTCTCCTTGTCAAGAAGAAGTTGAGTGTCAGAGATTTGAGTCTCTAGCTGCTGGACCCTTTGCTGCAGTCTGCAACAGGCCTCCTCCGCTGTTTCCAGGTTCTGCAATTTCTCCTGCAGCATATTTTTTTCATATCCTAGCACAAGATAAAACAATTAAACATGACCTGTAACTACAAAATATGATTACTGTAAAAAAGAAAAATGCATGATAGTGAACTTATCCTTGATGTTATTACCAAGTGCTTGTAAAGTTTCTTGCTGCAGTGTTGCTTCCTCCTTCAGTTTGGTGTTACTCTCCTCCAATGACAAAATTTCTGTTGAAAATCAGCACAGAGGAAGTTCTGTAAATGTAATCTGAGTTAAATGTTAGGTTTATTTGTAGATTTAATACCTTGTTGCTCCTTTTGGAGCTTTTGTTCTGCCTCCTTCATGGATCTCTGAGCTTTCCGCAGTGAAAACTCCAGCTGGACTATGTTTGCTTGGTGTTTTTCCACCTGTTGCATCGACTCTTTCCGTGCACCTTCCAACTGAGACCTGAATCTGTTGCGTTCCATTTCAGTAGCTGCTAGCTTATCTTTAAGAGGCTGCACTGTTCCTCGCACATCCTGGAGATGTTTAGCCAGCCGGCGCATGTCCCTCAGTTGCTCATTGGCCCACTGGGCAACATCACCTGCAGTCATATGTCCCAACTCTACCGTGGCCTCCACAATTTCTGAAAGAGGCTGCAGAGATGATGGCAGGCCCTCATTCTGCAACAGATCTACAAAAGCCTTTCCTGTAGTTCTCAAAAGAGATTGTGATTGGTGGCATGCATTGCAGGGAATGAGGGATGATTCTATAGTCTGGCAGCTTACGTTACGACGGTCAACTTTGGGAAAGCATGGGGCTTTGTGGTTGGGTATGGAGGAGTCATTAGTTTGTGGGTGTGAGGGAAATTTAAATGAGTTTGTTGAAGAACAGACAGATGAACGGCGGCAGCTTGAGTTAGTCATAGATGAGGTGGGTGACATTGTCTTTGTTTCATCACAGTCTTTTGAGATCTCCTGAGAGAGAAAGGAAAGCATAAAAAGTAATGACAGCTATAATTTTGATGTTAATATTTTGTCCTTGATCTCTATCATCTCCACTGACGTAAACAACAACAACATACTTACCCTACTGTTAGCAAACTGAACTAGATTACCCCAATAGTTCTTGACCACAAGGCCAATTGAAAGGCAGCCTTTCTGCTGGAAATGCTCTCTCCTGCGGATTCCCCTCTGTTGTCCAATATAAGCACTAACACTTTGTAGAAGAAGCAGCAGTCTTGTTTAGGTAAAAAAAGGAAAGGGGCAAGTGTTGGAAATTTGTTTTTAAAACATATGTTTCAATAATTGCATCTGCGTTATGTTACCTGTCAATCACCAGCTCCAATAAAACAATATGGGAGTGCTGATTGAATGCATCCTCTCCATTCACAAAGTCATACTCCTCCAGCAAAGCCAACATATCCAAGTCACAGGAAAGTCTGTCGGGAAACTTCCAGGAAGACATCTGGACCGGTCCGGTTCTAGAAAAGACGTCCAGAACTGCACCCTGAATGTCGACCAGATCTTTTCTGAGGCTCTTGATACAGTCCTGGCGACCCAACAACTCAGTCATGTTTGCTTTATGGTCCGCGAAGGGCAACGTATGTTCACAACGAGTTTCCTTGGCGACGGGGAAACAACTCAGAGATCCACAATCCTTTGCAAATTGTTTCCGGAAGTAATACGCCTCCATTGGTTCACCGAAAGCGCGTCGCCTCAATTATTAAACCGTAGTCAAATCAAGTTTGAAGTTAAAGCGAACTGCATTTCTTCCGAAATACATAATAGAAGTATACTAAAAATACGTGTACTTTTCTAGTTGGTTAGCTGTTCATAGGTAGTTTCCAGCTATCCTCACGAAAATACACAACCATGCCGCCTGGGCCTGTTCAAATAGTTCAGCCGGAGTCCAACAACAAGGTAACCCTTCAAGTAGGCTAATGTTAGCAGTGAAGCTAGGACACGTCGCATGTTAGCAAATTAATGAATAACGTCATTTTGGTGTCTCTGTCGCACTAATATGAAACCCTTTTGTTTGTGGGGGGAAAATGCTATGAATTAAAATAACTAAATTCCTGCTGCGCGCGCCCATTTTTGTGTAAGATACGTTCAGCGCAACGTGCTAGCTGTTAGCATCAATGTTCTCGTTGAATCAGGTCATCTCAACATATATTAAACTACTATATGTATATGGTGTGTTTGTAATAGCTGTTCAAACTGTGTGTTATTTTATGGCAAAATTGTTAAAATTACTTTGCTGCTCTCATTGACTTTGACAAGTTTTCTCCCCCTTCAGTTCCATTCCATCACCATTACAGTGAAATAGATTAATGATATGGTTTTTTGAACACTTGAAAATTGCCTAAAACAAATTTGGATTATGTCTTTAGTAGTTGGGTGTCTAATGCGATCAAGGTCTGGATATCTTTTTATGAATCTTGGCTGAGTTGGTTGATCATGATAAATTTTGCCACAGAATGATGCACCGATCGATGAAACGCCAGCCACCAAACCAATTGTTGGCATCATATATCCACCTCCTGAGGTCCGAAATATTGTTGACAAAACAGCCAGCTTTGTTGCCAGGTTGGTTATTCCATATGTTTATATGCAGCAACTATGTTAAATGGGTTTTCTTCTTGGTAAACTTCTTCTCTTGTCATCTCACAGGAATGGGCCTGAGTTCGAAGCAAGAATTCGTCAGAATGAGATCAACAATCCAAAGTTTAATTTCCTCAACCCCAATGATCCTTATCATGCTTACTATCGTCACAAAGTCAATGAATTTAAAGAGGGTAAAGCACAGGAACCATCTGCTGCGGTTCCTAAGGTTATGCAGCAACAAGCTATGCAGCAGTCACAGCAGCTTCCTCAAAAGGTAAGGATTAATTCTTAGTTTATTTTTATTGCTTATGATTAGTAAGCTGTTGTAACACCTGATGCTTTCTGTTTATCAACAGGTGCAGTCACAGGTGATTCAGGAAATTGTGGTTCCCAAAGAACCGCCCCCTGAGTTTGAGTTCATTGCAGATCCTCCATCAATTTCAGCATTTGACCTGGATGTCGTAAAGCTCACGGCCCAGTTTGTTGCTCGCAATGGTCGCCAATTTCTCACTCAGCTCATGCAGAAAGAACAGAGGAACTACCAGTTTGACTTTCTGAGGCCACAACACAGTCTCTTCAACTACTTCACTAAATTGGTTGAGCAGTACACAAAGGTATCTCCCAAAAAATGCATTAGATTTTCATTGGTGTTTTTAGTTTGGATGGTGATGTCTAATTATATCTCTATCTTGCCCCTCAATCTTAAGATACTGATCCCTCCCAAAGGCTTATTAACCAAGCTCAAAAAAGAGGCCGAGAACCCTAAAGAGGTTATGGACCAGGTATTTTCTTTCAGCAGACACTATTTAAGTAAGTGCTAACAGCATATTGACCCTGGGTAATTATAAATGTATATATTTTATGGCACAAACAGGTGAGGTACCGTGTGGAGTGGGCAAAGTACCAAGAGCGCGAGAGAAAGAAGGAAGAAGAGGAAAGAGAGAGAGAACGAGTAGCATATGCCCAAATTGACTGGCATGACTTTGTAGTGGTGGAAACCGTTGATTTCCAGCCCAATGAGCAAGGTAGTATAACCACCATGAACATGAACATTTAAGCCCCAAAGCGTGGCAGGAATTGTTAATCTTTGTTGGTTATTTGTTTCCCAAGGCCACTTCCCCCCACCGACTACTCCAGAGGAGCTTGGTGCTCGCATCCTCATCCAGGAGCGTTATGAGAAGTATGGGGAAAGTGAGGAAGTGGAGATGGAGGTTGAGAGTGAAGATGAAGAGGATGAACGGGAGAATCGGGCTGATGGTCACCCTTCGCAGCCTGATCAAGACACCCAAGTCCAGGACATGGATGAGGTTAAGATTTTTGAATTACTTAATTACTTAAATGTGCAAAAAGTATCTATTTTTTATTTTCCATTCAATTATCTGTATTGCAAATATATAAATATATATTAAAATATATACATAAGCATCTACTGCTGTTAACACCATTACGCTGCTGCTTCTTCAGGGATCTGATGACGAGATTGAAGGTGTGAAGGCTCCATTGCCACCAGACAACCCCATGCCACCCCCACTGCCTCCCACGCCAGACCAGGTTATTATTCGCAAGGACTACGATCCCAAAGGTAATGCGCTCCCTCAAATGAGACAAAACCAAGTGTATAACAAGACACTACAATGAACAATGTGTTTGAAACTCACGCTCTTTTCCTCGCAGCTTCCAAGCCTCAGCCCTCAGTGTCGGCTCCAGATGAGTATCTCATCTCACCAATTACTGGCGAGAAGATCCCAGCCAGTAAGATGCAGGAGCACATGAGGATTGGTCTGCTGGATCCACGCTGGCTGGAACAAAGAGATCGCAGCATCAGAGACAGGCAGACAGAGGATGAAGTCTATGCTCCTGGTTTGGATATTGAAAGCAGCTTGAAACAACTTGCCGAGAGGCGTACTGATATCTTTGGTGTTGAGGAGACAGCCATCGGTAAAAAGATCGGCGAAGAAGAAATCCAGAAGCCAGAGGAGAAGGTGAGGACAGCCGAATGGTTTTACAGCACATTTCTGGTTCAGTCTCTTTGACTTGCACGACATAGAGTCGGCACACTTTTCATCCTGAAGGATTGCAGGAAAAGGGGGATTATTGACGACAGCGCGTCGAGTCTTAGTGCTTATAACTTGAATGTCCCTTTATCCTCGTCAGGTTACCTGGGACGGCCACTCGGGAAGCATGGCTCGCACACAGCAGGCAGCACAGGCCAATATCACTCTTCAAGAACAGATTGAAGCCATTCACAAGGCCAAAGGACTCGTGGGAGAAGATGACACCAAGGAGAAAATCGGCCCAAGCAAACCAAGTGAAATCCATCAGCTGCCACCCATACCCTCTTCTGCAGCCAGTTTACCTAAACCCAGTCCTCCTATCACCACACTGCCTCGGCCACCAGTCTCTGTGAGTCGCTGTCCGTAAAAGAAGAAATCAGTCACGGGTTGTTTAGCATACATGTGTATAATTCTAATATGCTTTTCACACAGGTGGCAACTCCAGTGCGCACCACTCTCTTGTCTGCTGTGCCTGTAATTCCAAGACCTCCTGTTGCTCCAGTGGTGCGTCTTGCACCAGGGCAAGTTATTGCACCAATGCCTCCAATGATTCCTGCTCCCCGCATCAATGTTGTTCCCATGCCACCATCAGCACCACATGTCATGGCACCCAGGCCCCCTCCCATGGTTGTTCCAACTGGTGAGCTTTCTGATAGTCATATTATTCATTGCAAAGTGAACAAATACTTTTTGCTAATCTGTTGACTGAACTCATTGGCAAATGTTTCTTCCTTTTTATCTTTTCTTTTAATCTTTCTAACTGTAAACAACCTGTTTCTTCTCCCAGCTTTTGTGCCTGCTCCTCCTGTACCGCAGCCACCAAGCTCTGTTCCTGCACCACCCGTCCATCCACCTCCTCCCCATGAGGATGAGCCTATTAGCAAGAAGATGAAGACGGAGGACAACCTCGTTCCAGAAGAGGAGTTCCTTCGCAGAAACAAGGTTTGTTGGAACAGCAATATATTGAAGAGATACTGTTTTACATTTGTGGATTACCAATACTCATTTCTTACATTGGGGGATTGTTCATAACTTGCATGTAAACAAGATTCAGTGCACAGGATTGAAACCTAGGCTGTGGAAATCTGTTCAATCCGCTAACAGAGAAAGAAATAACTAAACATAAATAAGTGATGGCTTTTTGTACACAGTAGTGATTTATACCTTTTATCTGTAGTATCTGAAACACTAAGTCAACTTGGTGGAATAAATAAGATCAATTTATTGATGCCGTCTGTAACATCTGAGCTGTCTTTCAAAAAGATCTACCATAGATTTTTTATGTTTTCTTTTCCTGTCTCCAGGGTCCTGTCGCAGTTAAAGTACAAGTCCCCAACATGCAGGACAAAACCGAATGGAAGTTGAACGGCCAAGTGCTGAATTTCACAGTTCCACTTACAGACCAGGTGTGCAAGGGATCTTCTATTCACTTATTTTTCTTCTGTTTTTTTATTTATTTATTTTTTTTTTTGTGAGTGAATGCTTGTGTGTACACTGCATTCTTATGGACATACAACTGTAATGTCTCCACCAGGTGTCTGTTATTAAAGTCAAAATCCATGAAGCCACAGGCATGCCTGCAGGAAAGCAGAAGTTGCAGTATGAGGTAAATATATGTTTAATTTCATCAGAACATTTTATATCTGAATAATTCAAAATAACTAATAATTTGTTTTGTAATTTTGTTTATAGGGAATTTTCATCAAGGATTCCAACTCCTTGGCTTATTACAACATGAACAACGGTTCAATCATCCATTTGGCTCTGAAGGAGAGAGGTGGAAGAAAGAAGTGAGCTGTTCTGCAAGAAGAAAAAAATGATGTCTCTCTCTAAGTTCTGTCCTGTTTTTTTTTTAATGAAATGGTAACTTTTGCATTGCTTAGACATCTCAGTCTGATAGGCATGCTGTAATTGGATGGTAAAATGATTTATTCCCTAACATTAGCAATAGGATTGAACTCTAAAATTTTCCATGACATTTTTGAAGTTAAATATACGTGTAACTTGTAACATGAAGAGCTCCATATTGATTTCTTTTAATAAAGGAACTGAATAATAAAATGTGCTTTTACTGCTATGTTTTATTACATGTTAAGTTTGGAACCAGATTTATTACAGACAATTCAAACAATACATGATGCAAGTTACAAAGATTACCACTAGATTTGGGTCGTGGAAAATGCCGTAGACCACATTTACCTACCTGAAGAGGCTGATATGACTGATTTCATTCTTCTTGGCAGCCACTAGGGGTAACCATAACATAACATCTGTAAAACCAAGCTAGAAGTGTAGACTCGAGTCGCTGGTCGAGACAGAGTAGCGCTCGGAATGACAGGGCAGCGCACCAAACCAGCTTTAGCCAAGGGCAGAGTTAAATGATTACCGGGTGGCATGGCTTGTTAGTCTCTATTTGGAAAAACCGGGGCGACCATGTAGCGTTAGTTTCTGGAAGGTAGGGCCAGTTTAGAAATAGTTGGGATTTTTTTCTATCTGAACAAGGTACGAATAGTTAAAGCTAACAACATTAGCATCCCAACATTAGCTCGCTAATGTTTATTCGGACTCAGGTTAACTGTGCTAACGAACGCATAAGCTATTATATGCGGTCTGGCAACAGACTCGTAAAAATACTCACATTCAGAGAGTTTGGTCCACGTTTTGAAATCATGGTGTCGTCGCAGTTTGATTGACTTTGGGTTTGTCAAAAAGCTTGCTGACGTTAGCTCCCCTGGCTAGCCTGCTAGCTTTCCTGCTACCATGGCCAAAATAGAGAACGGCCGTCAATCATTGGACAGAGGGAGCATCAGGACGATTAGCAGCAGTCATATCGACGATGAAAGCTCTTTCGGATCCGACTCTGAGATCAACGGCTTCACCAGTGACAGGCAGACCGACAAATATGGATTTATTGGCGGGGCACAGCAGTACTCGGAGGCATCGTAAGTTTGTTCCAGTTCTGATTCATTCTCAATGACTTTTACTGTATCGTGCAAGAGTACCCATAGTTTGCTAAAACAATTGTGTTATTTATTAAACCCACAATCATTTCGTAGCAGCTAATATAACTATTTTAACATGTCACGAGTTGGGAAGGTGATGTTGAGTGGACGCCTCTGAAAAACGGAGCTGCCAAACCAGCTGCGTGGCACGATGTTTTTTTTTTCTTTTCTGTCCACTATTTTTTTTTGTAAGCATGCTCAATATCGTCTTGATGAGGATGGCACCTTTATTCCGAAGAAGTTGTTTAAACCATGACTCATGTATACCAACAAAGCAAACAGACTTTAAAGATCACACGAAAATAAAACGAGAAGAAAAACTAAGTGTTTAAAAAGGAGATGGAAGAAGTTTAAAACTGAAACCCTACACTTAAGCTTGAAAGAGCACTTCTGTCTGGGTGTTTTGTTTTGAATTGAGTCATTCGTGGCTTTTCAAGAAGCATGCATTTGTTGTCTACTCATTTTTCTGTTTCTCGTTTTTCTTCCCTTTTTATAAAAACTTTTCCAAGCAGGCCTTTCATGCATCTTTTTTATTGCATGCATCAAATCTGCATTAAAGAGCTCAGATAGTGGACGGAGAGAGTGAAAGTTGTGTCAAGGACCAGCTGGCAAGGAGTTTCCTGTTTTCTGGAGTGTTTGGCAGACCCGGAGCCACAGATCTGGAGCCCCTTTACTAAAGGGCCTCTTTTGGCTTGGTACTATAGATGCTCTCGAACCCAGGTTTTAGCTTACACTGCTTGGCAATGTAAGTAACTTAGCAACTGTTTAGGGGCTTTTGAAGCTGTGGCCGGGGTATAACATCTTGCACTCATCCACCACATACAGCTTTAGCCGAGAGAGGGCTGTCCTGAATTTTAAAAAGGGCTACTCTTTAAAAACATTTTTACCCTGCAATTACGGACTTGTGCCAATGATATAATTATATAGCTCAGTTAAAGCATCAGACCTCACTCATAATGTAGGTCTGACTTGCCTGTCTTCATTTTCTGTTGGAGAATATAATGTATGTAAAACCTTTTACATTTAAATTTGATCACAGTACAGATAGACTTTGCTATAGATTAACTTCATATGAGTTCTATTCATTTATATAGCAGTTGTTATTAAATGCTTTTTTGGGATTGTTTTTGTGTTATTGTTACTTTTATTGCACTTTTCCAAAAGAAAAGGACCTTCCTCTAAGTGCTGCCTTTTCCATTTGATTTAAAGCAATATTTCATCTTGCATAGTTGAAAAACTGATCAAGCTTATTTCATTTAGCCTGTGCCTTTTCTCTCCACTGTATATCCAGAGCTCAAGAAGTGCCCCCAGAGGTGCTCAGGCAAAGGGAGGTGAAGTGGTTGGACATGCTCACCCACTGGGACAAGTGGATGATGAAGAGATTCGATAAGGTCAGCAGTGCTTATGAACAAGACAAAATAGTCCAGCAGATGCCTTGCATGTCTTCCATAGTACCGTTGATGATAATTAAACGTTGCCACGGTTGTTTCCAGGGAACAGATTTATTGAGACGGACTAGTTTTACGCGCATGTCTAAACAAAGCAAATGGTGTTGCTTCAAGTATTTGATTGCACAAGAATAAGATTTTGTGGGGAAACTGTTTTGGAGATCCACTTGTCTAGCGAGTTCTGTGTGAAACTCTCTCAGCGATTCACCACTAGTGTGTAACTTCACCTCATTTCCATGAGTCAGCAGCAAGCCAAGACACAACCCATGTCTTTATCACCCCATGCACCATGTGATAAATTGACAGTCTCAGATTCAGGGTGGAGCCACGTTGACTTCCCATGAGACAAATTCTGCGTGTGTAAGCTAAAGATACACCCAAGCACAAGACAGCTTTTTGAATCTTTTTTGAATCTCAAAGCAAATTTAGAAGGGATCTGTTTTTATTTGCATGTTTTGTGATGATGGTCACAGTTTCAAATCCCGCGTTGCTCTTCTGATTGAAAGTATTTCTAAATAAATTACATTGAAAGCTATAAAAGTTTGGGGGGTATCACTGAAATGTGTCCTTGAGTTCATCCAAACTATTGCATCAAGAGCAGTCTGTGACTTTCCAGTAATGATCCTTGCTGCTGTACCTGTACACATTGCAGGTTTTGTTTAGAGTTAAGCCATGTATTTCAGTACATTTATGTAGAATTTAATCCCATCAACATTTCTTTTGTCCTTTTGCTGCCTCAAAAGTGATTTTTTGTTTTAAAACACCTCTCTCTGTATGTTCTTGTTAATGTGCTGTACTTAAGAACCCTGTCTTTTATTATAGTGTTTATGTAATCACACCACACCTTAGTGTATACAGTAGCTCACCTTTTAGGATATTGTTTTATGGAGGACTGATCCTAATGTTGTTTTTGTTTTTTTGTTTATTTACACAAATTTTAGCGAAATTCAACATTGTTAAGCTCTGAGTTAGACATGGGAGCAAACATTTTGGCTTGTCTTTTGACAGCCTCCATTTAAACTGTCAATTGTCCACCTTTTGTTATTTCATTGGATAACTTTCTTATCGTCCTTTAGTGAGTGGAGAAAACTTGTTGTAATTGCTGTGCTCTTTCTGAGGCATTCCTTTTACTACGGCTTCATGATCTTAAATCTTTTTCACACTTGCACCTTGCTGTAATGTTTATTTGTTAAAGCATTACTCTGCTTCCTAGGTGAGGCTGCGGTGTCAGAAAGGAATCCCTCCCGCCTTGCGAGGCCGTGCATGGCTCTACTTATCAGGAGGGAAGGTGAAGAAGGAGCAGAACCAAGGAAAGTTTCAGGTACGACCGTTTCTTCTTTCACTTCCTCCATTCAGCTGCACTGATGTCATGTTCTGGGATCATTTCATTTACAAATTTCATTTGAAATTGTTACTGAAACTGTGGTTGTACACCAGCATTACCTCTTTGGTGAGATGAGACTTGATCTCTGTTGCACAGAGTTGGAGCCAGTTTACGTTTACATTAGTCAGTGTACAACCCACAAAGTATTAATTGGATTGTTGAATCATGAAGTATCCATTTTATAATATTACTATGTAATATTGTTACTGCTGTAAGGGGATTTCACATACCCTCCATGTGCTTTGTCAGGAACTGGATAGTCAGCCAGGGGACCCCAAATGGCTTGATGTGATTGAGAAGGATCTCCATCGTCAGTTTCCATTTCATGAGATGTTTGTATCACGAGAAGGACACGGGTAAGCTGTCTGATGTGATGTAATGTTACATTACACACCTAAATTCATGCCTGACATGTTATTTATCTAAAATGTTGTGGCCCCGTCCAGGCAGCGGGATCTGTTCCGAGTTCTCAAGGCCTACACTCTCTACAGACCAGAGGAGGGATACTGCCAGGCCCAGGCTCCGATTGCTGCTGTGCTGCTAATGCACATGCCAGCCGAGGTGCAACATGCTTTTTCTGTGTAGATACAGCTTTCTCAAGCTACTTTAGACTTAAAATCTAAGATCCTGAGTAAAAATTATGCATGTTTTCTCCCTTTACTGAGTTTTGCTTCTAATGTGTGAGCTTGGACGGATCTATTTTAGGCTTAACAGCAGAGAGACAGACTGTACTGATGTAATACGCAGATAAATCCTTGAGCTGCTCCAGAGGCTGACTGCTTCATGAACTCTTGAGAACACTTTGATATTAGACCTGGCAACTTCACAAAAGTTCAAGGTTTTGTAAAATCATCATAATTTAAAGCTGCTAGCAGGCTCGTGTGTAGATTGAGTCCCTATGTGTCTCAGTGTAATGATGTTTGTATTTCTTCCTGTGGTCTGTATTTCTTGATGTGGCACTTTGATATGTTGAGAAGTTGATGCAGCTCTGATGTTGTTCTCTATCACCAGTCTTCCTGTGTCGTTGCCTTTGAAAAGTCACACAGTTTGTTTCAGTTCCTTCGTTGATTCTGTGTGCGCACGAATGCAACCTTTTGGTCTAAAACTGAGAACGTTACTCCATTTACATCTCATTTTATCACACAGTTTGGGTACCTGGAAGGAGATAATTGCATTTTAATGACCACAAATTAACTTTATTTCACATTGTTGGTGTCACTCTGTTTCTTTGGGACTTGTCATTTCTAATGTAGATTTCTATTTAATCATTCCTAAAAGGGTTGAACTGTACTAGTCCTATTAAGAAATAACTAATTTAGGTCCATATAACTGTTGTAGGAATTTCTTAAAGAGCGGCTCAAACTGCAGTTTTACTTCTTGTTACAGGAAAACTGCAGAAAGAAGTGAAAGTTTTGAATATTTAAGATGATATTGCTCAGTTGTGGAGATACTTCTGTTTTATATATTCAAGTTATAAGATGAATCTTTACAGAATGGTAAAGATGATCGTAACTCATTTACAAGCCATTTTTTCTGATTGTAGTCAGTTCTTCGTTACAGCAAAATACAACATTTACCTGTGTTTGAAGACTTTCCTATATGGTCAAAATAAAGATTTCCAGTCTTATTGACCTGCCATACAAGCAGAGACATGTCCTCTGAAATGAACTGTGCGTTTCCTTACATCATCTGTATTTCTTTCCACAGGATGCTTTCTGGGGCCTGGTCCAAATCTGTGAGAAGTATCTTCCTGGTTACTACAGTCCTGGCCTGGTGAGACTAAAAAAACACTAAATTGTGCTAAGTAAAATCCTCAAGAGAGGATTCAGCCTAATTTTCCCCACTAACAAGCTTTTTGCTGGGATTGAAGTTAAACCGGGCCGTTTCTAGTTTACGATTAAACTGCACTACTGGAGTTAATGGCATCGCACATTAACAAGCACACAGTCAGCCAAAAACTTGCTGTGGTTGCAACTCCCTTATGAAGGGGTATGAAGGGGTATTGTCTCTGTTTTTTTATATCATGATTTATTAAACACTATCTGTCTTGTCTAATAAACTGACAATTGAGCGTAATTAATTCAGTGTCTTTGCATTTAAAATGTTTACCAATAGAATATGAAAACACAGCATGGTACAAAATAAAGAAACATTTGAGAAATATGAAACTCATGTTCATGAGGTTTCAGATATATCTATATATACAGTTTTCTTTGTTTTTTTTTCTGCTAATATTCTTTTATTTGCCCTTTTTAGGAAGCTATACAGTTAGACGGAGAAATTCTATTTGCTCTGCTGCGACGCCTCTGTCCGCTAGCTTACCGGCATCTGGAGAAATACAAGGTTGATCCCATCCTCTACATGACCGAGTGGTTTATGTGTGCCTTCTCCAGAACCCTTCCCTGGGCTTCTGTGTTACGTGTCTGGGACATGTTTCTCTGCGATGGTGAGAGCAGCTTGTGTTTTTTTTTTTTTTGAAGCATGTTGATGTTCTACAAAAGCGGGACATCGCAATATCCGTACGCTGACGCTCACTCATTTGTTCTTCTCCATCCTGCAGGAGTCAAGATAATATTTCGTGTGGGTTTGGTGCTGCTTAAGTACACATTGGGAACCCGGGAGAAGCTGAAGGCCTGCCAGGGCCTGTATGAGACCATGGAACTTCTCAGGGCCATAGATCCTAGATACATGCAGGAGGGCTTCCTTGCGCGAGAGGTAAGAGGAAAGGAAGGTTACATCCTCAAACTGTTACAGTTCACTCTGCTAAAATGTGTGTTAGTGAAATAGAAGCATAAAAATGAAAATAAGTTGTCCAGTCTAGCCAGATACTTAGTTTTATATTAACGTTATGTGAGCGGGATGCTGTAGTTGTTTTTCCTTACAGGAATAGTAATATAGCAGAATGACATGTTGAAAGGCTGATCCCAAGGTCGTCTAAAGACTGGAACAGTTGTTTGTTAATGACATTAGGTTATATTACACAATCCTGCAGTGATGTGGAGAATGTTGTCTCTTTGTGGAAATGGAGCAGGAGAGGACTCTGTAAGGGCTCATAAATAAGGCGAAGATAATAGCAGAGAGTCTGAGAGTAAGTTAAATTGACAATACCCACATGTACTGCCCAGAGTGTAGGCTGTCCAGTCTCTGGTCCTGTCGCAAGTTATGTGAGAGACTCTGTCTCCTTGAACAATGCACCCTCTTATATCTACGGCTATCGTGAGTGTGGCGACACTGCAGCCCTTTGGCATTTACTGAAAATGTTCCCTTTTTCATCACAGCATCCAAACGTGAAAGTCATTTTCTTTCATAGGCTGTTCTTGTTTCCCCGCATTTCCCTTTGATCCGGATCAGTAGAAGGTCAGCCGTTCCTTGGTAATGTGTTGTTGTTTTTTTTATCCTTTTGCAGATTCTCGAGGTGCCAGTGACGGCGCGGGACGTGGAAAGAGAACATCACACTCAGCACAAACGCTGGAAGAAGAACCGCGGGGAGCTGAATTTCAAACCTCCTCCCAGGATGCACGGCGCCCGCCTCATCATGTTGGCCGAGCCGCCCAGGCGCCAGGACCTGCAGCAGAACCCCACCATTGTTCTGGATGTGCCCACGCCACAGCTGAAGAAGGGCAAGGAAGAGAGGAAGAGCAAGAAGAAGAAGAGCGTCAAGAAATCCCAACCGGCCGTGGAGATCCCTAATCCATACCCTCTTCTTAATGAACCCCCTCCTCCACCAACCACAGACCCACCTGCCCCACCACCTGCCACTCCTCTAGATGGCAGCGTAACGCCGGAGACCGCGCCACAAACTGAAACGGACTCACCTCACCAGCAGAGAGCGCCTTCCCCTGACCTTCCGCCTGCCAAAGAATCTCTCCTTCAGCAATCGACACAAAGCCTTAGCAGCACAGAGCAGGATACATACCTGTAGCTCCGCAGATGTGTGTGCGTGTGTGTGTGTGTGTGTGAGAGAGAGAGAGAATGTGAAGATGAAGCACCAGCACGCTATGGTCAGCAACCAGCCAGCCTTGCCAAATTCTCTGACCGGCCAGCCTTGCTATTCCACTTACTATTCTTGTACTGGACCATTTTGTATTCAGCGTGAAGCTGCTTAGACGCTCGTGCCATTGGTCAGCATGAGGCTGATGCCGCCTCCCCGTTCGGATTCACACCAGACGACTCATTTTCTGTTTGCAATGGAAACAAGTTACCGAGTTGCTGGGAGTAAAACCTGATCCTTAAAAAAAAAATAAGGTGCCACAGGTGATGCAATGTCATTCAACACTATTGAGTTAAAAAGTTCCACAGCAGCAGCGGATGTGAACTCCTGACAAAAAGCTCCACGTTTGAACGTCTTAAGCCATTATAGTTGATGAGGGGGTTGGGTCACTAGAGGGCAGCCAGTCACTGGATCCATTCTGACCACAGCAGTGATGTCATTCACTAAAGCCGTGGCGCTGTTCTGAGATTGAACTTTTTATCTTACATGGGAACAGATGTATTATTTTTTCTATTCGTAAACTTTGAGCTATCGCTCTGCGTTTTGTTCCAAGTCTTTACGTTATTGAGAAACAGCGTAAACATAGTAGTGTCTGAGCTTGTCCTGCTCGTTTCAACCTCAGTTCAATTGTGGTCTGAACTATGTATAAAGTCCAGGTTTCACTGTGCCAGGCACTTCCAGCCACTTTACAGCAGCAGAGGGAAGAACACTGGACGTTCCTCACTGTACCACACATTCCTGCCTTCTTTAAAGCTGAACAGTTTTTTGTTTTTTTGGTTTTTTTTTTAATCTTTGCCAAATGCAAATCTCTTTGATATGCGTATTTGTTTGTTTCGTGTCAAACCTGGACTGTGCAAACGACCTAATGGTGCTGACCCTCCTCTTGGCACTACTTGAGAATCACTAAGATGTTGAATTTAAGTTTCGCTAGAGTTTCCAAAGTAAGTGGAGATAGTTTTTTCCTGAGACGATTTACAAACTCTACCTGTCACTAGGCTTATGCTGTGTATATGATTAAGAGGGGTTCTGATTTACACTTTTACTGGGAGATTTGTTACAATTTTCTAATGAAAATCTGCCTCAAGTCTTTGGGAAAGATGAAGACATCTAAAGGATATGAGGCTTTTTTTTGTTGTTACAAAACGTGGTCATCTGTCATTTTAAGTTTCATAACAGCGGTAAAGGGAGATTTGACAAGCACATACTGGTGGAATATGTTTGTGCATATTGAAAAAAGTTTTTTTTTTAAAAATGCACGTGCAGGTCAGTAACGAAGTGGTTGGGTTGCAGTCACACCTGTATGCAATAGTGTTCTGTTGCTTGTATTACGCTTCTTGCATTTCATTAATTTAAGGCTTTTTGTGTCTATGTGTTTCAATATGACCAATTTTTTTCTCGTGAAATTATTTTTCATGGTATAATGCTAGATTATATTGAGCAGTCAATGGAACCACACACAGGAGACATCTCTAAATCACTTACAACTTGGGCCGTATACTTTAGATCAACATTTGTAACACTAGAAAAAAAATGTTGATGTATGTCGAAGAGATTGGCACTAGTTTTTCTTTTACTACTCTAACGGCCGGTTGGTTTTATGTTATCACTTACACTAGAGTTCTGCAAAAAAATGTTTGAGAACCACAGGGCTGAGTTTTACATTTCTATGTGAAAATCTGGGTTCAATGTAGCTGAAAATATTTGTTACATGTTAGTTTGCCATCAGCCTGTACTACTATGTTTTAAGTATTTTGGCTTGCAACCTCTGCATATGCAGTTGCTTATATTCACCAGCAGATGGAGCATTAAAGTCATATCTTTGAAATAATGGGGAACGTAATAAAAGTGTCTCAACATGCCTTCATTAATGTTCTGTTTTTTTGTGTATAATGTTGCACCGCACAAAAACAAGTTACTCTGTGGCTAAATTATCCACATATTTGCATTTAATGATGTCACAGCTCTACTTTTGAATAAAGCTCTATAAAGACATTTAACCTATGTGTATATTTGTAGACTAGTTGGGGGCGGTTTTGTTTCCATTTACCAATGAACTTTCAAAGTAATTGAAGGGGTATTTAGTTACCTTTGAACAGAGGCAAACTGTTTCCCAATGTATCTAGTCCTTTTTGTAAGCTAAGCCCTAGAAAGTAGATATTAAGCACACAGCTTTGTCATTAACAGTTTACTTTACTGGGAGGTACTGGGAGTCATTTTAAAGCATTTTACATTTTGAAGATTGTTTACATTTCGTCACTGATAACAGCATCATTTGGTTATTGAGTGTTTATCTTTCCTCCCCATCACAGTGCCATTCTGTATGTGTCATCTCAGACAGGCCAGCATGTTACAGAATCTTATCAAATGGGAGTCCGTGGTCTGGTGTCAGGCTGTCTGGACATCCTGGAAGCAAAATAAAGATTGTAAAGCCTAAGTAGGAGTGCATGCACAACATATTTGGCCCTACAACCTCTGTCTTTACCATGGACTCTTTTCTCCGACAGAGCTCATACCCGCTCCTTCTCCTCGTTTAGACTAATAACAGATTGCTATTCTTTTCTTAATTTGCCGTTTGAACTGCCACATGCCCTTTTTCTCCACCTCAAGGTGTGGGATATTGGCGTTTTTTGCCTCAGGCTTGAGAGAGTTCATTGCAAATAGCTGCCTTGATGACCTCAGTAAGCCAGCCAGCTCGTTCCTAATCGCCCAGCAAGGTGTGAGCTGCAGCTGTTGACCTCTTGTCATCAGGAGTTCATTGTGGTGATTAACAGACATTTGGAAATGGTCTCTATCCTTTTCACTGTTTGGAACATTTGACTTGATCATCATTGCAGGTGCAGTAGAAAATGGCTGATACTTGAGAGAGTGCTTGTTGATAGCTATTAATCATACTTACCCGAGGTATGATTCCTCCAAGGCTATTAGGAACCATTATGGTGTCTGCTGATGTTTCCTCACATGAGGCAAACCAACAGTTAATGGTCTAAGTCCCTGAGGAATGCATGCACCGTCACGCTTTCCCTCTTTGCATCGGACACCTGGCCCTCTTTCAGTGCCACCGTGCCATTTACATCTCAAAGGGGGACGGCCAAGAAGGCTCTCTCTGTCCTCCCTTCTTTACTCCAGAAATGATCTGATTTATCTCTTCATCAACGGAAATATATGCCTTTAGCGGGTCACCCGCCTCTCCCATCGCCAGCTAACAGAGATGGGACACGGAGCAGTAAAAAGAAAGACTTGTGATCCTTCGTGTGATCCCAGACCCAACGGACCCCCCCTGTCACAGTGCTTGATTCATGTGATGCGGGTGACTTTCTCTCTGCTCCCAGGTTCAGTGTGTTCGGGTGTGGGGGAGTCGGCGGTGCGGCGGGGAGCATGAAGCAAAGCAAGAGTGCCTGTTCTCCTGAGGTATCCGATTGCCACGTTTTGATGGAGCATGACAGGGTGGCTCAGGTTAGATTAAAAAGCTGCAGTAACAAATATGGGGGCAGACACAGGGATCATGTGAGCAGGTGAACTTTTCATTGCAGTGGGGAAATAAAGTTATTTATTGCACCAAGGGAGAACATTAAGAGGGGGATCCCTGTGCTAAGGACGGGGTGGATAACTGAATCATCCCTGTGTTGTTGTTTTTCTGTGTGGACTCCTTCGGTTCATCTCTCAAAGGAAAAAAACTCACTTTTATCTTTCTTCCTCAGCATTATGAAAAGTATAATGTTTTCTTTTTCCTTGTAACACATCTATGACCTTTAGAACAAATCATCTATAACTGCCTTTTTATCTTTTGTGCAGGAATTATAGCAGTAGAAAAACTTGTCTGGTGTCTGATCTGTAGCCTTATATGATTCTTCTGGTTGAAAGCAGCAGCTCCTTCAGCAGACAGCTTTATATTTGTTTTTTTTTCCATCCTTTGACTCCTGTGAGCTATTTTAGACCGTCTTAAACAGAGATTACTGTTAAATAATGCTATGAATGCTTGTTAACGTTTTAAGTTTGGAGCAGTCTTGCAGAGTCTGACATATAAGGGTCCACCATCTTTGGAAATGTGCTTTTGACCCCTATGCAGTTTCCATTGTGTAATTTAGTTGCCATATAGGGTTCACAAATGACTTCACATATGTATTATACTTAGCTAGTATTAAATATAAAATGGAATAACACAAGAAAATTCTCCTGGGTACATTTAGGGCTTTAAATGTCATCACAGTTTCTCATTCCAGCTGCTCCCAGTGGACCCTCTGCACTGTTTTAGGGGCTGTATGAAAATTATCAGCAAACTCTCAGGGTTCTAGATGTTACCTTAAAACTCCCCCCAGTAAAGCTGGAAAATTTATCTCAGAGCTGATTATTAATCTTAGCTGCACATTAAAGATTAAATAGAAAAACACCCACTAACCTTTAATCTCTTTTTACAGTATAATTGGTAAAGATACTTTTGGAAAAGTTACATCAAATACAAATGTACACCCCTGAAAATGTAAAGACCTCTCATATTTATTCCGATAAGATTCAGACCGCCCACTTCAGAAAAACTCTCACTCTTTTAATGACTCCGTCACACCCGCTAATGGTTTCAAAACAATTCCCCGAGCAGGCTTTTAAAAAGTCAGCCATTTAACCCAGCCTTCAGATCGCATGGAGCAACAAGCCCGTCTCTGTCAAGAGAGATTCAAACGTGTGGGTGAGCGGTAAAATGCTAAGTGAGGCATAGTAAATGAACCTCCTAATCACCTGCTGGCTGCTGTGCCCACAGGACATTTCAGCTGGGCGTGTGGGGGTTATGTGGAGGTAAGAGGAGCACACCTGCATGGCTGTCATACTCCTTGAGAAGTTTCAGGGGCTTTATTTTAATCTCCGTCAATTCTCTTCTCCCCCCGCCCCCTCGCTCAACCCCTGAAGCACCCATCTTCCTGACCTCATAACCCTCCACATCCTCTGGGCTCAGGAGTGCCGGGGGCCTGCACAATTATGACACCGAAGTCTCGTCAAGTAAATGAAGCATAACCGGCGGCCACATTCTTCCCCCGCCACTCTCCGATTCTGTCAAATCAACACTACTATAAAAGGGTTTTTTTTTCACATCCTCGTGCTCTGATTGAGCTGAGCTGATCTTCTGACTTCTCTGATGCAAGCTGAGAAAGATGAGACAGCCTGAAGTTAACCTGCCTCATAAACAGCTGGCTTCTCATCCCCCCTCTTTCCTCTTTCTCTCCTGTTTTGTGCACTGATAAACAGTAATTACCCCGGACAGGTAGAGAACCAGCCTTAAAAACATCTCTCTACGGGTGTTTGTTTACGTGTGCGTGCTGGCGGAGGCCTCTGGCCGGCGGGTGATGAGTTACAGACACAGATGGTGGGCATCAGCAGCCTGGCTGGGGGCAGATTAGCAACCTAGCAGAGTCTAAGCAGCCCGCTCCCACTCCCACTGAGCCCCAGAGGAGAGCCCGTCTGTAATTCTACTCGCTTTGGAAAGCTTCATGTGTTGATGGAGGCCGACCATGGGCTTATCTCGTCTCATTCCGACACCAGTGGGCCTTAGTGGGCTTGGGGGCTCCCAGCGAGAAGGGGCGGGGGTGTCTGGTAGGGATGTCTGCATGAGCGGCTTTGTTTTGAAAAAAAGTAACTCTGTTACCCGTGAGAGGCCCAGATTTTGTAATAAGAAGTAACTTTGCACCTATAAACGGAGGCTCATCTGAATACATGCATGTCTGTGAATCCCCTTAATTAAACACTCATCTCTGTCCTCTTTCACTGACAAATTTCTGGGATGCAATGCTTTGTGAGCTCACGTCAGACAGTGCCTACCAACATGTGCCACCTCCATATGGATGTGTAGTAACATCACCCTCTTCCGATGCATGAAAAATGCTTACAGTGCAGTTTTTGCTGTTATTCACATTGCACTGGACAGGAAGAAGAGTTCAAACAGCCCAGGCCAAAGGTCAGCCAGATGCGGCGTGGAGGGTGCAGGAGTGGGGAGCCGTTGGTGTTCAGCAGTGTGTTTATTTTATAAACAGTGGAAGCAGATTAGTGCTGGAGCCAGACTCCCTCAACCATATGGGGAGGATGTCCTCTGCGCTGGGTGGCTCTTAACAAACCATTGTGCTCCTAGCTGGAGACACGCAGTAACTGGCATCATTTCTGGGCACCACTAATGATGAGTTGATACTGCTGCCAACACACATGTGCGAACGCTGGGATGTATGGTCTGCTCAGCTTCCATTCTCGGCGTAATAGACTATTGAATGATTGTGTTAGCAGCGCCTGACAAGTTTTGAGTCATTAGCGGTGTTGGCACACGCAGGCCCCCTCGTCACCGCTTAGCCAGGAGGTAAAAACAGGAAATGGATGGATCCCCGCCACCCTCAGCGCCAGTCTAACGAATCCCGCCTGAAGATGTTTGTGTGTGGTTCATCTCCTGAAGACTTGCAGCCCCTTCCTGCCATTGTTTTGGGGTTTTTTTATTTTTTGTGAGATGCGGTAGTGGTGGAGTCTCTGATGACCAAAACTGTCAACTCTTAGCTGCACTGATGGTTCTCCATCGACACTTAGGGAATAAAGCAAACACACTCTTGTTTCAGCACCTTACTGTAGCATGAATACACACACTTTAGAATAGCTGAACCCAACAGCAATAAAGATCTCAGAAATCTTTTCTATAGCTTGCTTATGGTGGTGTTTTTAACTGTCAGTGTGGTGGGAAATATGTACTGGTTAATGTACAAAGATTAAAATCCCACCCATCTCACTGTGGAGATGATGATAAAAATTACACGGTCTTCTGATTACACAGACACTTTCTCAGCTCCTTCATCCATATTTTTGTAAAATAAGCCTGATGTCACACCGTCAGCACTCTTAGAATTCATAATTTACCATCTTTTTGCCTGTTGTCAGGAAGATTAAAGTTTTCTATCAGCTCTTTCGGCTCATTTAATGAGCAGCAAAGTTTCATGTGAATCAGTATTCCCGCAGGGACTGATGCTACAAAAAAGGAAGTGATGTTTCCGTTTTAAAGCTTCTTTCTAACCTCAGACAGAACACTTGTACTTTCTCACGGTTTTATTTAGACCAGGTGAGATAAAACCTGAGCAATTCAGAGCAGGAACCATAATCCTGCGCCAAAATGTTGGTGGTCAGCTGCATGGATGTGGGATTCCCAAAAGAACTTGCCCAGAAGAGCTTCGAGCAGGACAGGCTTGCTGAGATTGAATGTTGGAGAAAGACAGAACATACCATAAGGAGAGTTTGTTTTCAATGGAAAGAGCTAGAGTCAGGTTTTTCTTTTATTTGGCTGTGGTGTGATGGAAGAGGTTCAGTGTACAGCAGTGGGACCTGGGAACGAAATACTGCTGGTTTATTTAGGATTACGACTAACAAGAACTGATCGAATCCATCCTGAAAGCTCAACCTCTGAGAATGAAAACACGACTTTTACATGAGCACAGTTTTTTTTGCATTGTGCATTTGCAGAACACGATGCAAAGGCATCTTTACGTCAGGGATTTGCATTGCGACACATTTTTGGGAATCGAGTCAATAGTGATGCGTTAAAAATGGCTACTTATTAAATTAAGAAACTTCTCTGTTGTTTCAACATTTCATTTCCCGTCTATACCCTGATTACCATCAGGAAACCATGGTTTAATCTTTAATTAATTTAATTTCACTGTTCTGCATTAGTGAGTGTTGAACTTTACTGTAATGAAAATAAACCACCTCATAGCACAAAATAACTTCATTGTGACTGGAGTCAATGAAGCCACACAGGAACACGTGTGCAGTCTGAGTCGTTCATGCACTAATATGAGCTCATTATGCAGTATCATAAATCTTGCTGTGGCCATGATTGCATGTGTGCGCTGGTGTCACCTAAAGTCAACTCCAGACTTCAGGCCTTGGGTCACGAAAGATGTAAGAATGCGATTACTGCAGATGAGAAAAATCCCTGAGAGGCACACAAACACATGTGCAAGACAGAGATGCTTAATTTTGTTTGCCCTTTTCATTTAACTGCAATTATAAGGAGCGCCAGCAGGTACATGCAGGTCACTGCTTGTAGCTTTCAGGCTGTAATCGGCCAAATGCAAGGCCACTTACTGAATATGGCAAGTGAATCGTTTATGCTCTCTGATGCTTTTGAAGGAGTTGCGATGTAATATGAGGAGTGTGGCCTTGGAGAGAGGGAGATGTATGAGGTAGTGGGCCCTGAGTAAGATGGGAACGATGTGCAGGCTGCGCTGACCGTGGAGATTAGGAGGGAGCAAACTGGCGCTGCCTGTGATAACAGCAGGAAAGATGATAAAGGAGGAGAAGATTCTTGTATGTTTCCTGTGAAGAGTCCTGCTATGTTAACCATAGTGCAGGAGGTTTATTGAGGATAACGTGTAATTATAGACGGGCCATTTCCAACAGATAGTAAGACATATTCTTAATGAGTAAATCTGATTCGTGTCTCCTTGCAGTCATTTTATTTCTATTTGTGTGAACTTTTCGTCTTTCTTTCATCAGTTTCTGTCCCTGGATATATTTTGAGTCCTTTCATGGGTGTTTTGTGCTCTTCTCTTGTGCTCTAATGTACAATTCTGCACTTTTTGACCTCATGTCTGCATTTCTTCTGCTCTTTCTGCAGTCCCTTTTGCCTTCAGCAATTCTCTGATTTTGCATCTGTTTGTGTTTATTTTGCATCTCTTTAAGTGCTCAAAAGGTTTATGGTCCTTCTGGCTTTCAAATAATTTTGTGTCTGCGCTGTTTTTGTGTCTCTTTGTGGTTTTTAATTAACGTTCATGCATGAATTATAGTAGCATGATGTCAGGCTGAGGCACGAGCCCAGGAGCCAAAGGTGAAGTGTCACTGCTCACTTGGTTGTTTCAGTCTTCTTTACTGTATATGTTATCACAGGAAGGGAGGGGGATCCACTCCCTGCTTACATAAATACATCTGTCTTCTGCACATCAAGTAGTAATTTCTGTCTTCTGTTCAAGACAAAAAATAGTCTTATCTCCTAATCTGATGGCCGCTGTCTGCTGTTGTCCACCATGTTTGGGGCCTCAGCATGTGAGGAGGCCAACCCATGCTCCTCCTCAGCATCAACCTTTCCAGATGTCACAGGTGCTCTCAATTTCATCACAAATTGGATCCTTGATCCCTATACTTATAACTTCTGTGAACCGGCATCTGAGAGAAACGTCACCACCTATAAAGGAGCATGATGAAGGCCGCTTTGTTTGGTTGCGCTGTGTTTCCAAGCTGCTGGTTCCAGCTGAGAGAACGGGCACGAACCAAAGCAGGTCCCTTTTAATGACACTCACCCAGGCAATGATTCAGTCATAGAGGCCTGTAATTAGATGACAAT
>JBBDHI010000012.1:19902700-19913325 GCA_037177115.1 Craterocephalus stercusmuscarum | reverse complement strand
CATGCAAAGTAAAATATGTTTGTGGGTCTGTTAATCTATTTTGTGCAACATTTCTCAGTAACTCCACACCTAAGCAAATAAATAAAAAGAATAGCTCCCAATGAAAGTAGCATGAAAAAGAAGGGAAGCAAATTGAGACTCATCAGACATACCAAGGCTGACCACTAGAATGTGCAACAGCAATTATAGCCAATATGCTGCCGCTAAATCTTCCTCATGGAAATGAACTACCATTCTTCTGTTTTTTCTTCTACGGCAGTGCATCCTCTTTGTAGAACTGCTTGCATTATCATTTTTAACATTTGTTCTCCAGTCCTGTAAAGTTGCTTGGAAAAAAATTCCACATTAATCTTTTAAAAAAAACTTTTGCACTAAAGCATTTTATTAGATTACTTTGCATGATCTAGCTTTCATATCAGCTGGTGACCTGTTTTCCCAACTTTTCATGGAGTTAAATGGTGCAATAAAAATGCATCGGTCGTACTGAAGTATTTTGGACATATTTAATCACTTTTATCATTTCAGCAGCATTAAAGCATTACAGCAGCAGTAAGTGAATACATATTTATCAGAATAACATTTCTTCCAACAGAAGCTTACATAACTGTTTATGTTAAATATGTATGTATGTTGATAGATCTGGTCAAATAGCAACAAAGCCTTTCAAACAGTCATTTTCTTGATTTTTGATTTCACCTGCACAGGCTTTGGGCGCTGATGCTGTAGAGGGAGAGCTGGGGGGAGAGGATTTCGGCACAGGTGAGGTTTTTTCTCAGGTATGGAGAGTGCGGGATTTCTCAGCAGGCATCGGGAACTTTGACCCTTGGAGGAGCTTGGTGTTTCTGATTTGGCTCGTTGGTTGGTGATGGTGGGAGCCAAAGTCTTGGGAATGATGGTAGTCATGGTCCGAGTCAGGACCTTTCTTCTTCTGGACGCCAGAGAAGGAGCTGTGGAAGTTTTTGTAGAAGCACTCCCCGGTTGCTCTTTGGTATGTCTCTGCTGGACGGTAGGGGATTGACAGCTTTGCATCTTTCGCTCCAAGTCTTGCAGGGCCTGGTCCGTGTAGGCCTGCATTTCTTTACGCACCAGAGAAATCTGAATTTCAAACTCATTCTTTAATGTTTTTTTGCTTGCCTCAAGCTTTTCCTCAAACATTGCAAACAAAGTCTCCAAACTCAGATCTACTTCATCTTTGGATTCATCTCTTAGCACGTCTTCTTCATTTTTCAGCTCTGCAGTCATATCATCACTCTTCACCTCTGTTTCTCTGACTCTTTTCACTAGCTCCAATATGCTGATCTTTGAGTCATTCCTGGCCACTTCTGCTCTGATCTGGTTACGTACCTGTTGAAAAACAGACTGCATCTTCAGTTGCGCCTCCTTCTCTGTCATGCCACTGTCTTCCAAACTCTCATCAGTCAGAGTGGCGGGAGAGATTTGCTCTTCTACCATTTCAGCTTTGTCCTGCCGTTCATCATTCACCAGTATTTCTGGGTGCGCTTTGCCGGCTCCTTTGTTCATTTTTAGCTTTGGTTCTGACTGCCCTCACACTGCACTACTACACAGGCTACATGAGGAGGCATGGCATCATACGTCTCTAATTGACCGGGTTGTTTGTCCTTGGAGAGGCTGAACACCAGGGGATTTACTCTAGTGTCATGCAGCATGATGACATCTAAAAACATTGCGGGTAAAAAAATAATGCAAAGTAATGTTTGACATATAATCTTAACAGAATTTTAAAATGAGAAAAAAACACTGAAGTAGTTTTTATAAAGACCTGGATCCCTTCAAAGCATCATTAGTGGTGTTTGTGCAGATCTGCTCAGCATCTCAACAATAAAAAGACAACAATATAAAAAGGTCTTATAGCTGTAGTTATGTCATACAGGTGTAATTATTTAATCCAGCATATAGTGTTCCCCTGAGAGCATGTGTGTAGCTGCATCCAGCGACAACAATAAGCCACCTGGTTACAACATGAAAAACAAACCTCTCCAGGGACAATGGTGGAGCAAGTGATTGAAGGGAGGGCTTCAAACTCTCACTGGTGATTAGTGAGCTGTTAGTGAAGCTCAAGCAAAACTAACAATTCAGCAATATATGTAACATTCTGACATTCTGTCATATATAAGTATATGCATTGTTTTAGTTTTTTTGTTTTGTTTTAGCTTCATGTTCCAGTAACAGCTCACTAATAGAACAAAGGAGACTGGATAAATGTTGCCTGCTCCGATGTGTCTCAATTTCATTTTTCAGATAGCAGGGGCAGAATATAGCATAAAAAAATGATCCATCCTGCCTTAAATCAACGGTTCAGGCTGCTGGTGGTGTCAAGTGTGGGGATATTTTTTTGGCACACTTCAGCCCCTTTTGTTCCAACTGGCCATTTGCAACAGCCTAGTATTGTTGTTTAACATGTCCATCCCTTCACAGTCATCTTCTGATGGATAATTCCAGCAGGATACCGCACCACAGAGCTCATATCATCTCAAACTGATTTCTTGAACATAATAATCTCAGCCCAACAGAGCGCCTTTGACATGCGGTGGAACAGGAGGATTGCAGGATGTGCAGCCGACAAATTTGCAAACCTACGTGACGCTATCATTTATTATTTTCTGTGGAATGTCTCAACACCTTGTTAAACCTATGCTACAAAGAATTAATGCTCTTTTTAAGGTAAAAGGAGGTAAAATTCACATAATAAAGCGGCCGATGAATGTAGTTTTACCATAGAGGCCTGTATAGCAGAGAAGTCTGCAGGTAGGTGTTATCATTACTGCAGAACATGTGGTTCTCAAGGCTGCTTTAAAATCAGCCAGATACTTCAACAATTCACCTGCAGCACAAATACCATGTTTGTACATAAGAACTTTTGTATATTATTATTATTATTATTATTATTTGTCAGTATTATTACTATTGTTAATATTATCATTGTCATTATTATTGTTGTTAGTACTTCTATGCAACTGACTTTAACTACTGATGAGTTACAGTAAACTGAGTAAAATGTTTGATGGTTACTGAAAGGTTTCCATTCCAGAGAAGTTTGATGAGTTGGGGCCGCATAAAGGCACATGAGGTTCTCTCAGCCTTGCCCCAATGAGCCAATGAGAGTCCAGTATGCGTGAGCCTCCTCTTGCCACTAAACGCTAACATATGGGCCTCTGTGTTTTCTAGAAAATAAGGCTGTAACTTTCAACACGTGCAAGAAAACAGTCTGAATTCCTCTGCAGAATAAATTGTGTATAAATTGTATTTATATCTATATCTTATTTCTTCTATAGCTATGAAGCATATTGTAGTGAATTATGAACCCAAAGGAAACTCAAGTTATTAATGATGCTTTATAAGCAATGTGATGTAAAACGTACACATTGAGTCTATAGGTAGACATCTTTCTATGATATGTTTAAGTTGACCTGCGTTGGGCTTATATGTTTTTCCATGTAATCATTGTATAACAGCAAATCTTTTCTTGCACTGAACATCAGGGTCTCTCTTCCACCAATACCAGCCCCTCCTCGGTGGGAGTGGGTGTCAAACTTTCTGCTCAGCTTTTAAATTCCATTCTTTACTGAAGGTTTCATTCAGTCAGATCAGGTGACCGGGAGCAAGATGGTGAGTTATTATTTACTAATGAATTTCTTCATGTTCCATCTGTTACTCTGACCTGTCATACTGAGACTTTGGATGCATGTGGTAATGTTGTTGTTCTATGTTTGTCATTTCTTATGTGTGTGTGTGTGTGTGTGTGTTTTCATCGTAGACCACATACACAGACAAAGGTGAAAAGGTAAAGAACTGAATCATATGATTTCCTTAAAAGATACAAAGAAATCTTTTTTTAGTGATCCATACTAATTTCCTCTTGTCTTTAGCACGAGCAGGGCAGGTTCCTCTGCTTTGATCATTTAACTTTCTGGGTTGGAAATGCAAAGCAGGTAAGATAACTCATAACTTCCCGCTATTATAGATGGGGATGCTAATCTTTTCCAGAGCGGACTGCATGCATTATAATATTCCACCACATATTAATTTACCCACTTCCAGAAGCAACAGCCTGCATTGCATGTGAATCAATCACCAGGAGATGCTGCTAGCACACAGATTATTTCAGCTGATTTTAACATTGAAATACAGACTAAACTGTTTATTTCCACGGAGTAAAAGAAATTGTGTCCAACAGGCTGCATCCTATTACTGTAACAAGCTTGGATTTGAGCCGCTGGCTTACAGAGGTTTGGAGACCGGCAGCCGGGAAGTCGTGTCCCATGTGGTCAAGCAAGGCAAGGTGATCTGAGACAAGCTTACATGAAAGAAGAATATTTTTCTTTAAAGAATTCATTTATATCAGACTGCATTGTTAAGTGTGAGTGAATGACAAAGCATGAAGTTTTGATCCTGCTCCTGTTTCCGTTATATTCCACAGATCATTTATGTGTTCTCATCTGCCCTCAATCCTGGAAACAAAGGTAAGCGAATTAACAGTCACCTGACATTTAAGATTATAATTATTTTTATGTCCAGGTTTTTATTAACATTTGTGTCAGATAGCACAACATGAAATAATAAGATCATAGTTTGGGGAACCTTTCCTTCCTAGGATGAACTTTTCATAAAGACATAAAGTGGCATAATTGCATTTTCACGGTCATTTAAACCAAGTATGAGTGAAGACATGACTGGAAACATGCAGTTCTGATGGACTTTGGATGAAACTCCAAGTTAAAGTAGTCCTTTAAGTGAGCAAGGGATGCCTGCAGTACGTCACAGAAATATGAACGAAGTGTTTCAGACTTTGCAGACTTTGTGTGACTCAAGCAAATGTCTTTCTCAGAGATGGGAGATCACCTGGTGAAGCATGGGGATGGAGTGAAAGACATTGCATTTACAGTGGAGGACTGCGATTACCTGGTCGAGGTAAGCAGCAGGTTTAATCAAAGCTCAAAGTTTTTAAACCCAAAGCTCTTGTTTGACGGATCATTTAATCACATCTAATGAATGTGAACATGAACCCTGTTGCTTTATTATGCATCCCGTCTTCCTCTTCCATTCACAGAAAGCTCGTGAACGCGGGGCAGTTATCATAAAGGAGCCCCACATTCTGGAGGACAAGTACGGCAAAGTCAGGCTGGCCGTGCTTCAGACGGTATGAGAGATCATAAAGTTTTTTATGCAGTGATGAATTCAGCTGCCTGAAATAACAGGTTTGTGATTTTGTTTTTGTTTTTTGCAGTACGGTGACACAACTCACACATTTGTGGAGAGATCAGGCTACAATGGTTTGTTTCTGCCCGGTTTCCATCCCCCCCTTTTCAAGGATCCTTTCTTAGCCAAACTGTGAGTAAACCTGCATATTAAATGACAGCGCACATTTCGGAATGATATCTGATTAATGTGTGTGTGTGGTTTACATTCCTCCTTCAATGCAGACCGAGTGGAAAACTGAACTTCATCGATCATGTTGTGGGAAACCAGCCAGATGATGAGATGGTTCCAGTGGTCGAATGGTAATGAACTCTCACATCTAATCTGTGCATCAACATGTGATCTACAGAAAAGCACGTCAAGGGGTGGATGAAAGGAGGAGCTTCAGGATGTATGATTCTTACATAACGTCTTTTTGGCACAAGTCAGTGATCAGCATGACTTTGCAGTTTTAAGAGGGGCTTCAGTGGTTCTCCACATCTGGAACTGGTTTCTACCACATTCTACCGAATAAGGCATGACAAGGTGAAATAAGGCAGTTCTCTGAGGGTGCATGCCAATTGGTCAATCCAAGAAAGAGGGGTGTAACCAATAGGTTGGAGTTTTTAGCTGTTAAGACAATTAGAGGACAAGTTTTCTCTCGTTCAGGTTCTGCAGGCTGTCATTTTTTTATGAGTAGAACAAATGCATTCCAGATGCAAGGCAAAACATGCTGAGCATATGCAATGATTTAACATTACTAAGTAAAACAAAAGGTTCTTCCAGCTCTTTGTAAGGAACCTTGAGATGATGTTTTATTGTAAAGAGCTTTGAGTGGAGCGTAAGGTATAAATCGCACCTCTCTGCCTCTTTATATCGGATTATTTAACAGGTATAGAAGGAACCTCTTGTTTCACCGCTTCTGGTCAGTGGATGACAAACAGCTTCAGACAGAATTCAGCGCCCTGCGCTCCATTGTGGTGGCAAACTACGAAGAGACCGTAAAGATGCCCATCAATGAGCCTGCCATGGGGAAGAGAAAGTCTCAGATCCAGGCAAGCTTTTAAGTCTAGGAAAAGTGTTCAGTAGAAAAAAAGGGGTTAGGATTAAAAGCATCCTCTTGTTTTGCTTTTAACAAACAGGAATATGTTGAGTACTACGGAGGTCCAGGAGTGCAGCATATTGCCATGAACACCTCAGACATCATCACTGCAGTAAGACTACGAAACTGTTATTTGCTTTTTAGGAAGAAATTTTAGAGGGAACTGCATTTACCTTTATGGCTTTCATGCAGATTCGTAACCTGAAGGAGCGTGGGATGGAGTTTATGTCTGTACCAGACACCTACTACGACCAGCTGAGGGAGAATTTGAAGAACTCCAAGGTCAAAATCTCAGAGGATCTCCATGTCCTTCAGGTCAGAGTTACATCCATATTTCAGCACATTTATACAACTTATGTCAGATTATCCCTATGCCTAGAACATACATATTGACCTTAATACCCAGATGCTTCAGACACTCATAGGAGCATATTGTTTTTACACCATCACCTGTCACATACAGGACTCTGAATCCTCTATGTTACATCTTGTATCCAGGAGCTCAAGATCTTGGTGGACTATGATGACAACGGCTATCTACTTCAGATCTTCACCAAGCCAGTTCAGGATCGCCCCACAGTGTTCTTGGAAGTCATTCAGAGACACAATCACCAGGTGAGAGAAGCACAGTGCTCAGCATATATATGTGATAACATCTGTTCCACACTGAGGCTCAGTTTGCTGCATGTTTATTCACTTATTTTCACATTTTATTTACAGGGATTTGGTGCAGGAAACTTCAAGTCTCTTTTTGAGGCTATTGAAGCAGACCAACACACTAGAGGAAATCTGACCATCTTGACACCAAATGGAGTTTCCAAGAATATGTGAACCAAATGATATATTCACTTCACAGCTCCAACTCAACAATCAATCACTACAAAAACCACTGTCTCCTCAGGGTCTCATTTCTGTGCTTTTTCAGTCCTCTCATACTGTGATCTACACAGTAAGAATATCCAAAGTGTGTATAATTACCTTAATTTTTTTTCTGCAGTCTCATAATTTTCTTATTGCCTCTAGTTTACTGATAATCATCTTATGTGTTTGTATCAATTATAGACGAGATGACAAGTTAAAAGTAATAATGCCGTTTTCTTCTTATAAAACATAAACAGAAAAATATCTTAACAAGCTTGACTCAAGCAAAAGACAATGAAAGCTCTCATAAATGAAAACATTTAACTATTGATTGGAAGTTTCCCAGTAATAGGACACTTAGTACAGTGACTGGAATATCTGTTTTCTGTTCTGTTCAATTAAATACTTTACATGTCTCAGCTATGAACTGTTATGTGGCCAGTGCTTTGAAATATTTAAAAGTTTTTTTCCCCCACATGGTACATTATTTTCCTAAACCTAGTCTTAGTAGACACATTCATGATCCAAATGCGTGGTCCCTTTCATGACTCAAGTGCACGTAACAATAGTTTATTAAGTCATGATTCAATGAGATCTCACATCTGCAGTGCATTCATGACTTCCTATAAAGGCTCCAGATACTGACTGTACAGTTTTAAACAGGAGCCAATAATGTTTTGGTTACACAGTACTTAAGGCCACTTTGACGACTGCACCAATAAGTCCGCTTCGGTCAACATCAGTTTAATGACCCTCTGCAGCTATCTGCCCCACACAAACAGGGAATCTTTGTCTCTTCAATGGGAAACTTGTAGTCATATGTAATCTCTTCATTGATACCTATTGGCTGCCGGGAATATATCACTATCTTCTTCTGAGACTCCACAGTGATGATCTTTGCATAGCAGTTGGGCTGTGAGACAAAAATCCACAGATACAGAAGATTTAATGTGGGTTTATATCAATAATTCATCGTATTCAGAATCACTATAGCACAACTAGCTTATACTCACATTGCAGCTGTGGTTGATAAACCTGGCTAAGTTTCCACATTTAGTGGCATCGATGATGGTGTCTTGATCAACACGAAACAAATAGCTGCTTCCTATGCCCTCCTCCTCATATTTCTGCTCTCTCATGTCAGCGATGACCTGAGAACAAAGGAAACCATCATGCCTGTTCGTCATCACAACTGTGCCGATGCAAACTCCTGGAAAGTTCAGAGGACAACCACACAACCCAGGAAGAACTATTTGGAGCCCCTCCTTTAAATGTATTGTTGAAGGAGGGGTTTCCATATGAATTCATTTCTAAATCCTAAGTTTTTCTGAGATTTACCTGTCTGATGATTTGGCCTACATATTCAATCACCATCTCCTCTGCTGCTATCGGCTCCATGGCAAACAGGCCCCACTCATGGATGTGACTCCGGCTGAAACAGATCCTCTTCCGTCGGAACTAAGCCCAAAATATATGAAGAGATTTAAGCCAGATTGAATGTGAGTGAGTGAATGTGTATGTGAAAACAATACAAGAAGTGTTTGTGTTTATGTTATCAAAGTATATCTCAAACAATACACTCACTGACTTATCTGTTTAGGTAAATAAAATAAGTGCTTGAAATGGAAACACTTTGGTTTCACTGCCTTTTCACTGTGTGCAGGTGTGTATATTTATAATGACTAACCTTCAGCTGGTTAAACTTAACCAGGTCACTATCACAGCTAAATGAGGACAGCAGGCGGCGCTGTTCAGACCTGAAGTCAGATCCAGCTCGCTGTGAGGACTGCAGGGACGGGATGCAGGATCCCTGCTAAAAAAAATAAATTAAAAAAGTTGACACTGTATGAAATAAAGCAAACTATAGTTTATAAAAAATACTGTTTCTTCCCTTCTCCTGAATACCTGAGCATTAGTATATGTTGGATTGGTACTCAGTTTCAATTTCATTTTATCCTTCCTGCTAATCATATAAAAGCCTTCACTGCGAGCAGAACCGGTTCTGTGAACTGGCTGCCAGGACTTGTGCTCCTCATTCCTCTCTGCTGGGATCTTAGTCAGTGAGTGGCGGTTAAGGAAGTTAAGCACAGATAGGCTGTGTGCCTTTCAAGTTTCAAGCAACCTACGAGAGTGGCAGACTTCATGAGACAGGCTAATTAAAGCCGATATTGAAATACTTTTTACTAACGAATATTTGAAATTTTAGAATTATTCTCATTAATGCATGAAATACACTACAGATACTGTAAGATAATGACACCCATTCAGCCATTATCACTTAATTCAGTGGCTGCAAACTAATTTTGATCTGTGTGAACTTTAATGTGAAGCTCTGCTGAAAGGATATGAGGGTGGGGTATCCATAGTGTGTCTCTGAGCCACCCAGTGGCATTATCCTGCTCCTGCAGGCTGTCATAAGTACACTTCAGAAGTCTGGCATCCTCTTCATCCAGGCCTTCCTTCCAAACACTATGAAGGATTCTCCTCTCCTGGAAGAGGGACCGCCACCGGTGAGGACGACTGCTACGAGACAGGAAACGGCTGGTCCTTGTGAGCGATCTCTGCCGCCTTCTCCGCTTCAGTCTCTCCCACAGCTGTTTCCTCAGTAGAAATATCTCCTCATCCAAAAGGTTGGGCATGTTCTCCAGTCTCTGCAAGGGTTTCGTTCTCATCCCTAAACCGATGACCACATCCGCACCTTCAGAAGTGTCAGATGAAGATTCACAGTCGCTGTATGAAGAGGAGATGGTGATGGGAGAACTTCGGAGGAAGTTAGCTGACAAAGGCTGTGAATTTGTCATCGCTTGTGTTTTCCTCATGTGGATTATGGCTCCTCGGGGCAAGATTATTTCTCTTCCAGGAGTTTTGGGTGGTGTGACATATGGATTGCTTGATGGTTGCGAAACGCATGGGGGGCTGCTGAGAAGCGGACTCACTGTGCTACACTCTAACGTTGCCATCCCTCTGCCAGGAGTTGGAGGAGCTCTTCCACAGCTGTAATATAGGGTCCTTCTTTCCTCCGTCCCAGGAGATCTGGGCAGCTCCACGTGAAATGGGAGTGAGGCCGGCAAGAAATTAGAGGAAGCCTGAAAAAGATCTCTGCACTCTGGAGAGAGGGAGGTGACATCATTGGCTTCATCTGAGTCTGCACTTATAAGTTCAGCTTCAATCCCCTTGCCTGGTGTTGGCGGCCGCTCCACAAGAGGAGAGGTCGGCTTACTTTTAACTAGAATATCAGGGTCACTGTCCACCAAGCAGCCAGTAGGAGTGAGAGGCCTCATGCTACTGTCAATGTCCTCTAGAGACTCTTCTGTCCCCAACTCCACATCAAGTTCCGGCTCTATGGGGACACATAACAGAATCAGGTCATTGTTTTCATGAAACATTAAAATATCTTCATTTCAACATTTGATACATTTTCAATGTTATAATGAGAATAAAATATGAGTAAATACAATATGTATAT
>JBBDHI010000012.1:19856381-19868861 GCA_037177115.1 Craterocephalus stercusmuscarum | reverse complement strand
AATGAAAAACACAATGTAATTTTTAATGGCCATGTACAAGGAATTATTCTGACAAAATCACTTACTCTTATTTAAAACTAATGGGATGCCAATCTTTTCGCTTTAATTCTAAAACACCTAGTTTGTTGTTGACCGAGTTGCATGCAGCTTCTTTACAGTATATGTACAGGAAAATGAGATGAGTAGTGGAAAAACAGAAAATAAACAGAAATCATTATATTTTGGACTGACAGAAATACATAACAATATGTAAATAAAGTTGTTTTATAGTAGGTCACCTTGATAAAGCCCATTTTCCTGCTCCCAATGACATTTTTGTGTTTGCTCGATGCACCCGGCATGGTTTCCACTAAAAGAAGCCTTTTGTTCAGCTATTTTAAGACTACGGTAAGACCTTTTTGTATAAAAGTAAACACTGCCACAAAATCAAAACAATTATTCTAGAGTGATCAAGTCTTTTAAAATACATAACTTGAAAATATCAGGACATTTAACAATACCCGCTGCAGAAAAATAGATATTACATTCTCAGTTCTCTTTTCTCCATGCACACTAAATATTGAAATATCAACAACCCCATGTGCCTCAGCAAATGCACTATTTCCTTTCATTCAGTCATGAGCCCAGTGAAGATATGCTTTCTATTAACAGATAGTCTGCACACGTACCTTCCTCCTAAAGACTGAGAAGGCCTGGCCACAGGCCTTGCATACAAGACTTGGACTCCCTGAGCTGGTAGGCGGGTACGTGGAGTATCCCGCACTGGGGGCAAATCTGAAGGGTCCAGCACCAGCGCCGAACCCCGGCTGCTGGCCTCTGACAGCCCCAGTACCCATCACTTCATTCAGCAGACCACAGCACGAAGCCCACATGGAGGAGGCTCCTGCCTGACAGGAACACAATGTTTTCCCTTTAATGTTTTGCCTTCTCAGTCTTAATTACGTTGCATTGGCAGCATGCACTAGCACTACTTTGCATACGTTTGCCACAGAAACAAACATTTTTTATTTAGTTCATGTACAGCTACTAATTATAGATAATATAAAACCTTCAAGCACAGTATTAGTTCATCAAATATAGACGCTTGCTACTGTAAAACCCACAAGAGATAATAAAGCTAAAAAACGGCACAATAAATTGTTAGTACACAAGGTGAATAAAATATGATAAAAACAATAAAAAGGTTTAGCGAAAGCTATTAAATTTGATGTTAGTCTACCTATACCGTTAGGATTTCGCAGCAGCCCTCCCAGCACAGCGACGCGCTGCTTACGTTATTTCAGTAGCTTCACTGGCTAACGGTGGCTAGCAACAATTTAAATACATTTTTAAAAGATTACATGAAGAAAACACGCACCTTCATTGCAGCTCCTGCGTGGTAACTAAAAAGGAGAAGAGTAACGATGTAATCATCATAAAGTGTAACGATGCTTTTATTGTCTGAAGTGGTTGCCCTGGACGCGTCTTTACGCCTGCGCTGGTGTACACACTGCGCTCCTGCTACGGCTGCTTCTTCTTCTTCTGTTTTCTTTTTAGTCGCGTATTACCATAAAACGTTTCAATGCATACTGCCACCTTCTGTCATGATGTGTTTAACGTCACTGTTTTATGTGATTACCCAAATATTTATCGTTATGTATCCCCTTCTCTTCTGCATTCCCATCCATATGTTGACACATTTGTTTAATCTCCACCTCTTCTCTGACACTTTAATAAAAAGTATTTTCATTAAACTTGTTTTGTGTGGTTTTTAATAGTCTTTAAACAAAGTCTAATTTGACCTTTCTATTTTCTAATTTTATAAGGTTGGCATTTATGTTAAACACTATATTGACAGATAAGGGTGTCTTCAGGAATAAGTCTCCTGGGTTCTGAAGGACATTTCAAAGCTTTCTTTTCAGTGGCAGCTTTTTTGTTCTGTTCTCCATCATGATGATCAGTTCTGCTGAGGCCTGGCTGCTGGGACTCATCACTACATAAGAACTGTTCCACAGATTTTCAGTCCAGTTCCTGTGCCATTTGATGCTCGTAAGCCTTTTTTCTTTTTACTTTCTCTTTTTATTTTATTTATTTTGCACAAAGATGCCACTAAAAATGATAAACATTTCTTTACAATAAAAATGTGCAAGGGAGAGGTAAGAAGCCCAAATGAAATAAAAGAAAACGACAAATTTGTTATAGGACAAAAGACAAAAAAGTAATAAATCCATTAAACAATAAGAAAAACAGCAACAAACAAAAATACAAATGTATAAATTATCATGAATACAAAAACACTTATGAAGCATAATGTTACATGCTTTGAGAGCTTTTTAAAATGAAGTAAAATAAATGATCTTTTTAGGATAATCAGGTAACTGATTCCAGAAATGTGGACCTTGATAACGCACTGAAACTTGACCAAGAGCAGTTCTAAAGGTGGCAGTGTGGAGATCAGAGGAAGTTCTTGTCTGATAACTATGGACTTTATTAACGGACATGAATATATTATGGAAACTAGGGGTAAGGAGATCATTTGAAACACAAATAAGCAGATCTGGAACACATTAATATCATCAACATTCAAGATAGCAAGTTTTTGAAACTGGCCCGGAGCTTGCAAGAGGTTCAGAAAATGGAATCATTCTAACAAATTGTTTCTGCATAGTCACAAGATGTTTGAGGTTTGTTCTGTAAGTGCTTGCCCATACATACAATAATACATGAATGGATACATTACAACATAATAAAGTGTTACAAGAGTTTTTCCTTCCCTCGCCTCAGTAATGGCCTCTTGATGACCACCCTTCAAGAAGAGCATTTGTGATGAGGCTTCAACAAACAGTAGATGGATGAACTGAAGGTCCAGATGCATCTTTCCTGTCCTGTGTCTGCGCTTTGCTGAAATTCTTTGAATTTCTAAAGGGCATAACTCTCAGATGCTGTTTATCTTCTGTAGATATGATGTATGATTTTATTTTGAACAATATTTGTTTCAGGGCTTCTTTTGGCTTATTTCTTAGTCATTCCACCTCCCATTTTGCCCTCCACTTGTTGTCTTTTTTTAAAGGACACCCTGCTCACCAAACTGATATAAGTCAGCTTTCATACTGTGCAAAATACAACTTTATGTATGTTTTTGACCTTGAACCTTCTTAGATCTAAATGAGTTGCTTATGACCTTGTTCTCATACAAAGTTTTCAAACACAACCCAGTAATCTGATGGTCATTTTCTTGTTTTAAGATGGCTGAGTTATCCCATTTTCTTAGAATGTTTCGTTTTAGTAATATATTAAAGCTTTTATAATATCAATGCTGTGTGACGTTCTACGGCAGCACAAATAGATATGGGCAACATGATATTCATGAAAACATAACGCTAGAATTAACACAGAAAATTAAAAATCAAAATAGTGCACTACGTCTGTGTTGTTGAAGTTAGAAAATCCCATTTCATGAGCGGCCTAACCATACCCCTCATCATCAACCATTCACTGAACGGTTTAGTCTTCTGTTGAACTTTGGGGTCTAAGACATTTTTTTGTAAGACTAAATACATTTTCTCAATAAACTGCTGCTCAAAATGGAAGAAGATAATTTTCTCTTTTTCCACATTTGATGCTGAATTTACTACCTCTACTTTCTCTAGTTATTTTTGTAACCATATAAACGAATAAACTTTTGCGACCACATGTGAAGTCATTTCCGGTCCGGGCGGCTCCCTCGCGCAGAGCGCGGCAATAACAAACCTCTCCCCTTGATCACGTGACTGTAGTATGCTTGTTTCATTTTACAGTCCATGGTTTTGACCGTAAATTCAAACGCATCTCGACTTTATTTCAGTTTAAGGACCACGAGAAATTTGGTCTCCCAATGGAAACCAGCGGTACCAGTTTAATGATCATGTATGAGGACGAGTCGGTGGATATTCGCTACAAAAACGGAGCGCAGTTACAGCTGTCACCGTGTGGATGTGAATATATGCTGGTGAAATCCACCGATCCCCACGGCCATCCTCTGCAACCCACTGAGAGAGTCCGACAGAGGACCAGATTCACTATCAGCACATACAAGGTACAACTACTGTTAATGCATTATTTCGCAGGACCGTAACTATACTGGCAAATGAATCAATCTCTCTCTCTCAATCTCTCTCTCTCTCTCTCTCTCTCTCTCTCTCTCTCTCTCTCTCTCTCTCTCTCTCTCTCTCTCTCTCTCTCTCTCTCAGGAGCTGTTGGTTGCTGCATTGGCATTCAGAAATGAGTATGCCAGCCGACCATATCTGCCAGAAGAGCTAATCTCTGCTGACCACAGGAAGGTATCAGAGCTAGCCAAGTATGTATCTCCCTGATCCGCCGGCCATGTAATCACTGATGGAAGTTCTGCTTTTCTTCTGGCAGCCTTTTGTCAGCATTGAACCCTGTGTGCAGTGGCCCGAGTGGTCCTCTTGTGAGGTTGAGCTTGGTGCTGGAGAGGAGATCATGGTCAGGTCAGAGGAAGGACAGGCCATGTTGGCGCTGTCCCCCTCAGGTGAAGAATTCTCTGTTGAGTTCACCTGTCGCCTCAGCCAGCCTCAGAAGGAGCACCACAGCAGAGACGCTGATGACAGTCGCCCACAAACAAGCAATCTGATCAGTGATGATGATGATCAAACTAATGTGGTTCATCACAGGAGAGGGGCCAGAAATAAAGAACCAACGAGATCTCTCGGCGCTGCTCAGCACACAGTAATTCTTGCTAATATTTGTGTGCTACATCTCAGTTTTAACAGCAAAATCAACTTCTCCTCTTTTCCCAGCCAGAACAGATGTACCAGTCCACCACTGTGGTCCAGCGTTACTCGTGCCGTTCTGTAGCTTCCACATGGGCCTACCCTCTCTCCTTGGCCCGCCATCACTGGGCATCTCATCTCTCTAAAAACAAAGATGTCCCAGCAGAAGAAACAAGCAGTTCAAGCCAGGCAGACAGGAAAATGTCTGACATGTCATGTACAGAAAGAAAGTCACAACTTCCTCCGGCTTTGCCGCTCACTTGTCCATCACCTCATCTGCACAGGTTTGCTAATTAATGATGGGCACACTGTGCAATACGTAACAATGTTCCTGCACTGATTCAGGCTCCATCTCATGTGTTTTAGGTGGAAGTATAAAAGCAGCCTGGCTAGTGAAGAGGAACCGGACCCTCCAAGAGAACTTGTAAAAGTAATATGGTGTCAAGGAGTCACCTACAGGTGGCTGAAAAGCTTATAGACATCATCCTGTCACTCATGTTTTATACTTAACCTGTGGTGTGTTTGATGCACTTCAAACAGTGAGAAACTGCGTCTCCTCTTTCTCTTATCACTTGTGCATAAGCCAATGAGCCACGATGGAAGAGTTCATCTCCTAAATGAAGTGTAACACATCTACCTAAAAGAAGTGGGCCCTCGAAATAGCAATATAATGACATATGTGTTAATAATTATTGATAGAAGCCATGAAATGGACTGGAGCAGTCTGCAACATTAGAAAATATTGTTTTTTTTATGTATAATTCAAACATAATCAAAAATATCTTGTAAACTGATGTAGTACGAGCTCTCTAGGCTGCACATGGTGATGAAGGAGAACATTTGTTTGTCCGTCTGGTGTACAGGATCCTGAGTGAAGCCGTCCCAGTCATCGAGATTTCCCCAGGTGATGGATCAGTCATCCGGTCTAATGGTGCTCTTAACTCTTATTTTACCCATCACAAACCTCCTCTCCATTCAGAGCAGGCAAGTTTAACAGCTTTCCTCACAATGTGTTATTTAGCTTCCTTCAGTTTGGCTCATCTGTCGTTTCTGTCTCGCAGGTCAAAGACCTAACTTACCATTTAAACAGTCTTCCACCTGATGTGCTTGGACAGCTGTACTCCGTGTGCTCTATTGTTAGCCGTGCAAGTAGGTAAGATACCAGTTTCACCATCATTTCTGTAACTTTATGGTCATCTTTTTTTTTTTTTAATTCTTTGATCTTCACACACTTTTCACAGGATCCTGACTTGCTATAATCAGGCTAAGGAGTTACTGCCGCTGCCTGTCCAACCCAGCTGCTTGCAGGAGGTCAAAAGTATCCCTGCTTCTACTAAAACACTTGTTGATTGCCCATCCAGTTCTGTGCTTACTGAGCAGCACAGCAGTGTGACACAGGCGGTGGATGATTGGTATGTTGTGCTTTTCTGATGAATTTTTTTTTACAGGCGGCTACTTTATCAATAGTAATGTTCATTTAACATTCCGTTTAACTTCAGGTCCAGTGTTGTAGCTGCTGAGCTGGAGAAGATAAAACGATTCAACTGTATCCTCTAGCGTTTAGATTATGGTACGGAGGGTTTCTGAAATAATTTGCTTAATTGTGTTTGAGGTTTTGCAGTTTAGTTGGGTTTATCCTCAGAAATACAGTGTGTGCTCTTTAACATTTTGCACCCAGTTCTGCTGGAAAACACCCCCTTGCTGAGGAGGGAGAGTGGACATATAAAGCTGGACAGGAGCTCTGCTGAAGTCATCCATGAAACGGTAAATGAGGACCGCATCGCTGAGGCTCTTCAAAAGACTTCCAAAGCCATTCAGGACATTGATGCACTTATCAGGAGCCAACCTGACTGAAAGAAGTGCTAAACATTAGTCTAAGAAGGAAGGAACATAAAGCGGCATTACTGTATGTACTTACTTTTGAATAAAGTAATTGCAACACAAATTGTTTTGTTGTTTGATTTGCATTTTGGTTTAATTCAGCTGTCATATCCACAAGCAGATGTTTGGTTTTAGATCAGAACTCAAGCAAGCCATGTTCTTTCTGTTGTCATTAGCCTCAGGTGTAATGTAGGATGCATTTTACTGAACTGGGTAGGAACTTGGTAGACATTTACTTATGTACCTTTTTGAACAAGTTCAGACAAATGCACAATGTGCCTATGGTATTCAAATGTAACCTTTTAGTAAATTAATTTGGTTCATAAAAATATAGATTCAGAATTCTGAGCAACACATTTTCAATATAATGTAGCGCTATATGGAATTATCTCAGTAATTTTAGAAAATTTGTAATTTTCTAGTATTCTTTTTAATGATATAACCAAATTTGATTCCTATGTAATGGGTGACACTTAGTGGTCAATAAGGATATTGCAGCCTTTTACACAAAGGTCAAAACTGAGTACACACTTGTGATAGTCTTTAAGCTCCAGGCAGCACTGCAATATAAACCGGTATGATTCTCACTCGAAATCACTGCACAGGCTCAGGAACACTTCCAGAAATCACTGTCTATGAATGCAGTTCACTGAGCAATCCAAAAATGGAGGTTAAAGCTCCACCGACCATATGAAGAAGATCCCATATGGGAACATGATCCAGAAACATTGCTGTTCAAAATTAACAGAAGAAAAATGGAAAACTCTTCTGTGATCAAATTAAATAAAAAGCTGGAATAAGAGCTGGAACCTTGCATCAGACAAGAATTAAACAATGTTCCTCAAAAAAATCCAGCAACTCCTCTCAAGTTAAAATTCAAAGCTGTTATCCATGTTAAGCAACATTTGAAAGTGCACTATAAAAGCATACAATAATAAAAAAAGTAATAAAAATTAGCACAAAAAGTATGAAAAATAAAACTTGTTGTTAAAGCACAGAGGATGCTAACATCGCTCTGCTCCAACTTTTTTGAGATGTGGTGCTGCCATCAAATTCAAAATGATATTTATCCATGAAATACTCAAATCTATCAGCTTTGACATGAGATGATGTTTGTGTCCTACATGGAATAAAATATGGATTAATGTGATTAGAAAATAATTGCATTTGTTCACATATTATACAGTATCCTAAATGGGATTTCCAATTAAGAATATGGGGTTTTAATTTGAATGCAGGATTACTAGTTTTTACCCTTTTACTATTTGAATTGTAGTACATTTTCATGAAACAGAATGAAAAATAAAGATCCTCTTATTAAATTAATTACATAATAAACACATCGCAGCCTTACCAATTTACCATATCATCGTATTTGTCTACATTGTGCTGTGAACAGTCAAGATTGAAATAGTGGTATGTTTTTACAGTAAATGAAAAAATCAATTACTCTATGAATTCGTGGGACAGCTTTCGGAGTGTCAATTATTTTGTTTTAATTTGATTTATGTTAATGCATAAATTAGAAATTCGGCTAATCCATATTTGTAAAAATTACAATTAGTTCCTCAACATTTTACTTGGTAAATAAAAGTAAAAATAAATATATAAATCAGGGGAAAAAAGATATAATCTATATACTTATAGCCAGCAGTGATAATGTTAATGTTTTGACCTATATTCTATTTTAAATGGTGATATATTTAGGATGAAAACTATTTGGTGTCCTGCAGCTGAGGGAGCTCGCCTCCTTAGCTATAACGGATGATAATACAGTCGTCAGGTCAGATAGATGTTTTAGCTCCATTAGATTGGGAGGATTAGGGAGGATTCAGCTGATCTCAGGTCAGCGGTGCTCTACAGCAGCCAGTTCGCAACAACCTCGGTTATTTCTATTCTCGCGAGACACCGCGAAGTTTCCGGTGTTGTGTATGTTCCTGGAAACATGGCGGCCAGCTTCCGCGGCCGTCCTATCCGGAGTCTTCGGATGCGAGGTAAGCGTGAAAAACTCGATTCAATGATAGCTGATTTTGGAGCACATCACAAAAGACATTTTCTCACGCGTGTGATGCCATCAGAATGTTCCCTCACCGTGGACGCTGTGTGTGTTTTTATCAGGTCGGAATGACAGCGGGGAAGAGAACGTACCACTGGATCTGACCAGAGGTAAGCAGAGGCTTCATCACATCACCCTGAAAGCGATTATTGTTCAAAATGGATGAGGGGACTTTCTGCAAACACTAGCCTCTTGAAGTGACATCTATTGTTGTCTGTGCAGTTGCCTCTGGACAGCAGGTCTTATTCCGTCAGTTTTCCTTTCTGTTTATTGTAAAAACATTGCTAACGAGTCACAATAACAGGCGGTAGCTTGCTAACTAACTAGCTGAGTTAGCGTTAGCTAGCTGCCACAGCTAACCAGCCGTGACGACGCGCTGCTGTTTTGATCAGTATGAGTGGGCACCGTAGCCTATGATTTAACCAGACAGCCGTTTGCATTGTAGTCATGATCTGGTCTTTGCTAGATGAGTGAGAATTAGGGCCTCAAAGCTGTTTGCTGAGTCGTGCATATGAGTGCATAGGGTGGTTCTTATGATACACAGCTGGTCAGCCGGGTCAGATTTATTCCTCCAGCAACAGCTCTGCATACTGGTTTGTTTACACGGAGCAGAGGTTTCTCTCTGTCTGAACACCAAGATCCCAGGTTATTTGACTGCATCTGCATTAGCAATGAACATTTTGCACCTGAAAAGCCCGATAATGGACGTCCTTTTGTCATGATTCAGACCCCTCCATTAGGGATTGGAGGCGCTTAATCTGTGAGCTGTTTATCAACATGGATTTTCATAATGTCTGTTTGTACGTTCTTCACAATAATATGCCGGTGTGCCATGAGAGATCTGAAAGCTAAGCCATGTATTTGATCAAGAAGCTCATTACATTAAATGTTCAGTTTCAAAATCCTTGTCATCTGTTTTCATAATTGCACATGACTGCATGGGACTTCAGCTCAAACCATTACAAATCCATTCGCAATGCACTTGCAAAAAGACTGCTTCTGGTACAAATAAATTCCCATTATTGTCCCATCTCTCTGTTGGCATTAGTATAATTTGATCTGACTCATAGTATGGTATAAAATGCTCACTGTTTATTGTTTAAATTCTTGCTGCAATAACTAAGGCTAAAAACAGTGAATTAGTAATTTAATATTTTCCTCACATAGTTTGCAGTCATTTAGGGAGGATATATTGAGCATCCCTTCATCTGAACTAAGTCTGATGAATGATACCAAAATGTATTACAGTTTGATAGATTGAATATAAATCATAGTCAGACTGTGGTGCATTTTATGTCTAAGGAGAAAATAATTTGTACAGTTCATTAAGATATTGTTTTATGGATGATTGCAGCATTTATATTCTCAATGAAATGTTAGTCATGGATCTAGTTTCATTCAGTATAAATGACAGGTTATTAATTCTTGCCAATAAAAACACATTTAGTGTGGCAGTGAATATATTATAGTTGGAAAACAGTGAACGAAACGTGCTCAAGTTGTGCTTTTAACTGTGTAATTCTTGTTTTGACTGTACACTGAATGAGTTCAACCAGCTGAGCTATCTTCCTTCCTGCAGCACATCAATCACAGTTCATTTACTATTTTGGCAATATGCCCTAATTCTTTCCTTAGTTACATTGTATTTCTTTTTCACACTTCTGCAGAACCATCAGAAAATTTACGTGAAATCCTCCAAAATGTGGCCAAATCGCACGGAGTCAGTAACATGCGAAAACTGGGCCACCTGAACAACTTCATAAAGGTAAAACTAATGCTACCTCACAGTTTTTGTGGTTATGTGATTTTGACACAGTTGAAACAAAGTGAAAGCTACACGTGCAGCGTCAGAAGAAGGCAGACTCTTTTGACATATCTGTTAAGACCCATCATCTACGATTATGAAGTGTCAACGCCGACCTCTCCTTGATCCTCTCTCCTTGGAAGTTGCTGCCAGCAGGTCTGGCTTTGCCTGTCATTGTGATGCTGACAGTTAATGTAACAGGAGCTGTGGGGATGGGAAAGCACTCCAATCTAATGTGCATCAAGTGCAGCTTTCTGACTCTGTAAGCTGAGATAATGATGTCCAGTAACCCGAAACACCTCCTACCCTGTTTATTCTACCCTGATTTATTGTATGTTTCATTAGTTTTTTTTTTTACTGTCATGTTCATTGTAGAAGGGGAGATTGTACCTTGCGTCCCATATGATGTACATGCATGTATGTAATGAAAATGAGACTGATGCACTTCTGGGTGCAACTAAACTGAAACTTGAAGGATTGTGAATTTTTGGAAGTGTCAGAGCACAAGAGAAACTGTAACAGCAGGGCTTTCTTTCCTACTTTCCAGCATTTAATCTGATGATGGTGGGCAGATTTAAGGAGATTCAATGATTTAAAGGAGTTAGACATTTGGTGGGTTTTGTTTTACCATTCAGTTTTAGAAAGCTGTTCAGGCACATGTCTGCAAAGAATGTTTTTTTTTTTACTTCGGAGAGAGACCAGTGACTCTTTTTGGATGTTATACTTACCTCCGAATTAGTCTAACACCTTCTTATTACTGTAATATTTCCGTTTATTGTCACAGTTAACTATTAATCTATTAAATTTAGATTATTGTTTGCATCTATAAAAACCAAATATATCAAAAATAAATATAACGTAAATAAATATCACATATCATAAATACCACACTGAATGGAAATAACATAGTGCATGAGAAAAAAACTTGTAGTTTCTTCTTCTTTGAGCAAGCGTGTTTTGGCTCAGGATCGCCTCACTGTGAAATGTCGAAAGCTGTTTATAAGAGTGTGTGATTCGGCCAATGATTCCTGCCACTGTTTAGACGTTTGTTGATTCTCTCTGCCAGCCCACTGCCTTTCACCACTCTGGTCTGTCATGGACGTATGATAAACAATTGTTTGTTGCTCTGCAGCCAGTGAATACGGTGTAGCTGGTATTGTAGCATACTGAGGGCTGTGTGTGTGCCTGGGGTTGTGTGTCTGCAATCTGTACACCTAACCCTCTTGTTTATAACTGACTGGAGTCTAATAGCCATGGTAGTATGAGTTTGTGTATATATACGTCTGTTAGAGCTCTATCTCTCTGATTCCTTATAAGGGTTTCAGTACAGCTTGGGTGACCTAATCCCCCATGGACAGTGTCACATGCCCCCTTCACCATCTCCTCTCCCCTCCTCCCACCTGCTTGGTCTCTGACATAACAACTGGTTTTAAACAACCCTGTAATCACCCAAACTGATCTTGCCACCCATCCCATCCTGTTTGACTCTGACCTCCTACTCAGAAATGTAGTAGGCCCGGCTTTGATGGACTATTCAAGCACAACAGCTTTATTAAATTCTGCAGCGGTGGACTGGAGTGCTGCAGTGTAGTAGTACTGACTTGTTAGTGAGTGCTTTGATGCCTTGAGGTGCTTACAGGGAGGGAAAAACCCCAGTTCCAAAATGGTAGAATCCATCGCCCAAGGGCCTGGTTGCTTTGCACATGCAGTGTGTTTCAGACTTTGTTGTTGTTAGTTATGTCCTGTCAGATGACTGCCACTGCCCCTGTGTGTGCCCCTGTTAATCATAGAGACCTGTTAAAGAGGAACAGCTAAAGGTAGAAATTAGGGCTGCAACTAACAACTAATTTCATAATCTATGAATCTGTCGATTATTACTTCGATTAATCAATTATTAATCAGATAAAAATGCAAAACTACATTTCTATCCTTTCCAGTTCTTTTTATTAAAAAACAGCATAAAACAACTTGCCAAATAAAACAAAGCA
>JBBDHI010000012.1:19816904-19827440 GCA_037177115.1 Craterocephalus stercusmuscarum | reverse complement strand
GCTGAGAGAAAAAAAAACAATTTTAAATATCAACTCTTCTCCAGCACACTCATGACAATACAGCAAAGCAATGTAATATGATATAGGTCCAATAAGTATTTAGAATTCATTCATTGAGTCATTTTAAAGAAAACTTGAAAAATAAACACTCTATCCCAGTTTCTTGTCAATATCCTGAGAAGGTAACAAATAAATGTGGCAGGTAGCATTTATCCAATTTCTTGGGATAAACAGAGACTGTAAAATATCTGAGTGTAGGCTTTGTGCCGATTCTGCTTTGGATTATAGCACAGGCTCATTTCCATGTGCACTCCAGTGGCACAGTTTGTCTGGCAGGGGAAAACCTGGGACAGACTGGGGCAGCACATTATAACATGTGCTGCATGAATGTTGATGACAGAGATGAAAATCAACTGGGAGTCTGGCCAGACCTTTGCACCTGCCTTAGCCCAAATACATTCAGTTGTTTGTTGGATAAAAGTCCAATCTTGGTCTGTTTTTGTACACCTGCACCTACAGAGTTGACACATCAACCAGGCGGATAAAAAGTAGAAAGTCTTGCTTTGTTTGGTTTTGCTTTAATAAAAAAGGACAGATGAAAGAAGAGCATATTTTCAATTTAGAACCATTATGTGTTTACAAACAGTATTTCTGTATTCATTTTATACAGCTTGCATATATAACGATCTATTGAACTGCAGTCCAGAAGCCAGAAGACTTGCAATGCGAAGAGAAGTGTAGTGTAGCAAATATTGATTTTTTTTTCCTTTTTTGATACTTCCTCAGTTCAGATTCTCAGCCAGATTGATCAATACCGAGCGACAAAGACTGCAAAAAAATTGAGTGAATGAGGAATTGTTACAACCTCACAAAAAGACATTAAATACAATTAATGTTTTCTTATGTTTACTGGTGTATGTCAATTTTTTAATATATATTTTTAGCAAAATAGGTCTTTAAGTTAACGTGTCCTTTTGTGCCTTTTCTTTGGTCTCATTCATAGTGACTTGTAGATGAAATTGTTAAAGTCTCATGTTCCTTTCCTGCTGTTTTCTCTTGCTGCAATCATTAGTTTCTGAGACAAGGTTTGTGAGAAACAACCATAGTGAGGACCTTTTCATGTAGTCATTGCTTCCATTGCCTTGCCTCTATGGCTCTGTGTATTTCACCTAAAGATGATGGGTTGAAAGTCACGGGTGGTATTGGTATATTGGTCAGTAAAATACCTCCCATTACGGAGATACAGTGCCTGCATTAGAAAAGTAAAATGTCTACTACTTCTAATGCGCTGAAAATACATACCGAGCAATAGAAAAGCACCCATGATGGATTGTGACAGCCTACCTCATGTTGTGTCCATCTTAGTGCATTTAAATCTGTACCATGCAGGTGTGAGCGGTCAAACCTTCAGACTTTCCTTCTCTGAATAAAACATGTTCTTCAGTTCAAAAGCCTATAAAGACAGGGATAAGATCAGGGCTCACACTGCTGTGGTTCTGCAGAAGTCTACAGACTGATCTCTATTTGAAGTCATAGAAAGTTGTGGCACCTCATGATTTTGTTCTTGCCATGCTTCCCCTTGCATGCTCAAGATGGAGGATTAAAACGATGTGATCTGTTGTTTTTGTTGGAGCAATAATGTTTTTATTGATTGTCTTGTGTGAACACTGTTACTATACACTGGACAAATGTGGATTTGTTTTAATTGGATCACAATGAATTGGGTTAAACTGAATATGTCTGCAAAGTCCCTTGAGATTACTGTGTTGTAAGTTGGAACATTACACATAAAGCTGAATTAAATTTAATAAACAGTCCTCTACATTTGACAAAGAGATGTGACAAAGCAAAGGAGGATAGTGTTTTCAATCGGTATTTAAATTCTGGTTGCTGTGGTACAAAAACATATTTGATGAACATTCATTTTCATTCAGTATTTCAATTCAACTGCTGTTATAGGTACAAACCTTGTATATCCAAAGTTTCCCATATATCAGTACTATTGGTTACCCTGTCTGTAGTTTTACAGATATTTAACTAATCAAAAGTGCAATAACCTAAAAGTTACATCCAGTTATTATGAAACTAAAGTTTTTTTTTCCCATTTCCTGAAAAATAACAGTTCTGGACAGAGGAGGTTTGGGCCCGACAGCAGCTGTTTTTAAAGCTGAAAACGTTTTTTAAAGACATTTTCCCTATAGTACATTGAACCGCTCGGTTTCAGACTTATCAGGTCCCAGTAATCCCCAAGTTACTTACCACACAAGCCAGAAGAGTGATCAGAGCTCCAAAACGGATCATGATTCCTGAGTGTTTCAGTAACAGACCAAAGACCTTGTATAAAGCAAACTGGAGTGTATTTGAATCACTGTCCTATACGTTACATCAGGCAGAGACAGAACGAGGAACTCTGCTGTTCTCCCCTTTCTCCTATCATCTGTCTGTCTAACAACGAGACGGTGGGAGACGAAAAAACATCGGGACTCGTCCAACGTCATCGCTCCAGTGATGTCACACCTGTCTTATCTGGTGTGATTTTGCAGCCGACCAATCACTGCTGCTGAGGATCAATTCTTCTGCTTGATCATTAACACAGGCGCGATTATGATACGGTTGCTGAGGTGATTCCAAGCACCTTAAAGAAATAATTTAGGGGGAATCTGAAGTATCAACCACACCCAGTTCTTCACCAACATGAGCCGTATCAAACCATAAAGTGTTACTCTGTTCTCTCGGTGAACCACGGCCTGCATCAGATCAATCTATTCATAACCCGCAGATTATAATTTCATCTCCTTTTCTGTTTTTTTTTTGTCTATGGCAGTGTATGTGTCAAACATGCCGACCACAGCTCACTACTACACATCTGATCATGACCTTTACGCCATCGTCTGGTGTAAATGACTGTGCTGCTGTGAATTACATACCTGAAAAACAGCATGCAACTTTAATGCATGCAACTGCAAATGAAACTTTTCAGGAAATTTTTTCCTGCAAAGGTACAGGTACAACCTGCTGACAGCCAGCTTGATAAAACATGAAGCCAAATCATGTCCTGGATCACATCTAGGCTATAATTTAAGATCAGCTTAATTAATGCTGTTATCACATCTCAAGGTCATCTTCCTGATAAAGCGGACAATTGAGGCTTCATAGTTATAACACAGGACCGTTTAAGCAATCAGGGTGAACTTGCACTTACACTTGTGATAAACAAAGATGGTGGGAAAGACAAGTCAATATGGGGCTGATATGGTCATGTCCTATGTTCTTTCATAAGCTGATAAGGCATGGAAGACAGAAATTTTTCTGGAGAGTACAGCAAAAAGACGGCTGTGAACTCTATATACACCTCGGGATTTACAAGCATGGCGATCAATGTATTTACAGTACTGCTTATAAGTTCATCGGGTCATGTCTATATTGTATAATCATCCACACATTGGCTATGTAATTCTAAAGTATTAATAACAATAATAATCATTATGACTAATGAATGAGTTCAATTTGTTTAATTTGAATTTTGTTGATGTTTTTCATTCTGCAAAATCTTTATTCTATGAATATCTGAACGATTATATTGGTGCTTGGTTTTATTGTGTTTCTATAACCTTGACAGATGGAGATTGCCTTGGCACTTTTTCTTTATGGGAGTTATCTCCACTTATGGAAGGGACTCTGCCCATTCATAAAATATAGTTTTTTTTTCTTTTTGCATAGATTAGCCAAAATTTTAAAAAGCATCCTTCACCCTAAAAGGACTGACATGCAAACAAACCCTTTAACCTCCTGGGTTGTCACACTGACTACTCTTTTCAGTTCCAAAAATTGCAGTCTTTACCACTTTATTTGGGTATGTAACCACAAATTTAAGTACACGTTTTTCCACCGCTGTTTTAGGTGTTGATCAGTTAACTATTGCTACCACATCATTAACTGTTTCTTAGCCGTCTGTCAAAATATTTAGACTTATCATTAATATCCAAAGAAAATAAAAACGTGCAAAGAAACTTTTTTTTCTTGGTGTGGTTACTGTAGTGTTAATAGGTTGGATTAGATTTGTGCTATAACCACAAACTTCTATCTAATTTCTCACATATTGCAAACAAGGATCAGAAAACTCTCTGAAACAGACATATGTTGATCAGTGATTCTTTAATCAATGAGTTTATCATAAATAAAGATCTACAAATAGTGTTTGTGTCATTAAGGAATAAAAAGTTAGAACTAAGTAAGTTCATTTTAGTGGGACTTCCTGGGACTTCCGGTTGGTTGGTCAGTCAGTCTGTGTGCTGCGCATGACTGTGATCTTTAAATTTTTCTTTAAATCTTTTCTGACAAATTATTAACATTAATCTAACCATATTTAAGCTACGTTTCAGAGGTTTGGGCTAAAACATACATGACTACACTGCATCCACTGATCATACAACACAAGCGAGCAATATGTATTATACATTAGGTTGAATGTCACTACCACACCAACTCCCCTTTCCTACAGTCAGGATTACTTAAATTTGCATATTTAGTTAAATTCCATACGGCACAAATAATGTTCAGCGCAAGAAATAATACATTGCCAGGTAATATACAGAAAATGTTTAAGGATAAAGAGGGGGGGGGGGGGGGGAGGGAGGGGGGAGGTCTCATTTAAGGGGTAACCTAAATCTTAAAATGTTAAATGCACGTCCAACAAAAAGAACTTTTTGTGTGTCCATATGTGGGGTATGACTGTGGAGTAGCTTAAGTGTCGAACTGAAACAATTAAGAAGCATAAGGCAGCTTAAATGATTTATAAACGAATTATACATTAAAAAAAGGAAGACAGGGCTTGAGTATTGGCAAGATGGGTTTGTTGTTTATTAATAATTTCATTATTGTGATGTTATGTTTGTAATAAAAAATTGATTATTTAAACTATGATTGTTTTGCTGTTTCTTTATTTTTTACTTAGCAAAGAAGAATGACCATAAAAAGATATTTTGAGAGCGAGTGGGATTTTATAAGCGTTTGCTTCTGCCCACTCCTTTTTAGACTGTTTGGATTTGTTTTGTTTTATTCATTTGATGTCCCTTGTTTGACAGGGCATGTCCTGTATTGTGTTATGTATAGTCTGAAATAAATTTGCATTCATTCATTCATTAAAAATTCCCTAAACTGTTCATGGAAGACTGTTCAAACAGCATATCCACAGTATGTTTCATGCATTTATGCCTTTTTTCAATCATCCTAGATCCCCTTCTTGACTTTTTTTGTGCTCTGGCCAATAAAACTAAATGAATTCAGTTGAAAATCACAAAGTAGAATGATAGAAAAAACATGTTTATTTTGAATAAAAGACGCATTTTTTTGTTAAAATATTTTTTAATCTAATATTAATGTCTTTTAATGTCTAATTTGTCCATATTGAATAATCCTTCTTTGACACTGGAATAGATGAAGGTGGTTAAATTATTAAATAATTTAACATACCATCCATCCAGAATTTTCTTATTACTCACTAAATTCAATAAAGGGTTACAGAGGGGCTGGAGCATATTCCAGCAGCTATCACAGGATCATCACGGAGATAAACATCCATGTATGCTCACACCGGCTCGTAGGCTGAATTTAGAAAACATTATTAACTCTATATTCCTACATTTCGATGGGGAAAGGGAGCTAGAGTACTGGAAAGAACCCACAGGGCTATTTATTCTCTTATCAAACTTCTACATTTTAATTCCTACTGTCACTAAAAGGCAAATCACAGGTTTTGTAAATGACCTATTATCAATTTAATAGTTTTAACTTATTTTAAAGGTTGTTGCATGTAATAAATGACAACCTGTATCTGTCCCAGTGTCAGTGAGCAGCATCCCTCCATCCTGCTTTCGGTCAGCAGCCCTCTGTCATCTTTATCAATATTTCAGTGATGGATTTGTATTTTCTTCGTTTAAGAAGCATGGATTTTAGATGGGGGGGCCTGAAAGTCTCAGATTAAAGAAAGAAAAACTAAGAGTCATAGAAAAATCATCTCTTCGATCCTCCAGAGTGCAGTATTTTTTTTACAAACTGCCACCTGAATGTCAGACCTTGGAGATTTGACGTTCAGATACCTTCCCCTCTTTATTATCACGTCCTTATCACGCTCTTATGGAGCGCTGCCATTATCACCGGGCAAGCTGACATGATTTGGCATGACTTTTTGGACTCTGATTAGCGTGAGAGATAATTTCCTTAGAAAGGTCTCGCTATCGGATGAAAACTGTCTGAAAGATTATAAAACTCTTGTAGGATGATAACTATATGTTCTGAGATGATTTCTACCATCAGTCTGACACACAGGGACAGACATTTTTCATAGTCTCTTACATGAAACTGCTGCAGGTTCTCCACAAATCAAAGCATATATCCACTAAACAATTCTGTTAATTATCCCGTGCAAACAGTCCAATTATACAGTCAGATATTTACTTAATTCTTCTCATATTTGGGTTTAATGATGTACACAAACTGCTGGTAGGCATGAACCTTTTTATTCAGACCACTTTCTAACTTGAGTCTTCTCGTGGATTAAATTAAGAAGCACCTATGTCAATTCTTGACTTTGGTACTTCCATTTCCATGAAACATTAAGCAACTCTGAATACTGAAAGTAATCCCAAAATAACATTTAGGGCATGCCTAATGCTCTTATACCCACAGGTTTTATCTTCAACTCTTGTAACACTTCAGCTTGAAACCCTTTGGTTTTGTGGTATTATGTGCTAAACAATGAGGCTTCAGGTCACAAACTCTGACTTTGAATAATCTTATCAGCCACTTTCAATTACTGGTGACATAGAGGAGCCAATGACTTGGTTCTGTGAATGAAACAGAGTTCGGCTAAGAAAAGCTCCCTCCCTGGCTGTGAAGATGCCATGATAATGAAACAATTATTTTTAGGGAGTCATGAATTTATTCCAGAAAAGTAAACATATCCAGGACAAAGACATTTTTCTATCCCTATAAAAACAGCACATCAATGTGGGAAATAATGTAAAATGCATGGCTCATTTGGAGAGTTTTTACATATTAGTACTAAATAAACTCAAAAATACAAATAAAAAAAAAAGGTACAAAAAAAAAATACATGCACGTTTCAAGGTTCAGAAGTAACACCCACTACCTTAAACTTAAAAGTACAGTGAGTATGAAAAACAGGAAAAATAGGTTTGTGGTTTAAAATCTGCGCTGCTTATTATAGTCTCCAGGCCCGGGAAGGCCTCTGGGGAAGCCACCTTGTCCTCCAGGCATGCTGCTGTTGCCTGGCCCTGCCATCAGTGGAGAGCCCTCAGCAGGAATGCCAGCAGCACTGGCCGGACCAGAATTCCCTCCAAGAGAATTCCTGTTCATGGACATCCCATGGCCACCCATGTGCATCCTCATGTCTTGCTCTCTGTTTTCAGAGAAGTTCCCCCTGAAGCCTTCCTGCTGCCTCTTCATCATCTCCTCATTGCGCATCCTCATCTCCTCCTCCCTCCTCCTGCGCTCCTCCTCCTGGCGGAGCTCGGCCTGCTTCCTCTTCTGTACCTCTTGACTGTGGAGCTCCTCCATCCTCCGCAGCTCCTCCTGCCGCCTCAGCAGGTCCTGCCTCATCAGCATCACCTGATGCTCGTGTCTAGCTGCCTCCATCTCAGCCTCCAGCTTCTCCTGAGCCTCTTTCATGTTGCGGTCCACCATCTCATACTGCTGCTTCTCCATCTCCATCAGGGCTTTCCAGCGCATTGCATACTCGTACTCAAAGCTGCCAGGCTGCGCAAATCGTGGCGGCTGCTCGCGCTCTTTATGAAACTGCTGGTTTTTGTTAATTAACTTTTCTGTCAGTCCCTCTTCTTCATCAAACTGCTCCATAGGTTCCACTGTAATGGGTCGAGGAAAAGCTGTGAGAAGATAGGCGCCTTCACTACATTTATCCAAAGCCTTTCGTGCAGCTGGCTTGGAAGTGAACTCCACTATTCCTTTCCCCGTGGGCCTCCCTCGGTCATCCACTATAACCACGGCTCTTTCAATCTGACCAAAAACAGCGAAAGCCTCCTCCAGCAGCTCATTGGACACAAACTCTGGTAAATTCTTCACGGTTAATGCAGCACCGTGGGTGGCGAACCTCACCCGTATGGGCCTGCCTTTGAATACAAAATCATCCAGCTCGGCTCTAGCAATCTCTGCGATGATTCTCGTCTCCAGTCGGATGAAGCCGAAGCCTCTTTCCTTGTTGATAAAAATCTCACTGGCTTTCCCATATTTCTCGAACAGCTTCTCTAGATCCTCCTCGGTGGCCCCGGTGGGTAGGTTCCCCACGAACAGCCTGCTCCTCTGCGTGAATGTTTTCTCGCCGGGCTTTCTGAAGCTCTGCAGGTCCAGGGTTAAGGCCGCATTGGGGTTGGTATGCTCACTGGGGTCCGGCTGTTGGCCATTGCTGTTGGTCCCGTCTGATTTATAGTAGTCTCCCTGGCGGTTCGGGCCGTGGTTCTGGTGAGGACCTCGGTTTCCTTGCATTTTTTAATCGGACAAGAGAATACGAGTCGGTAATTTGCTCGTTTTTAGCTGCTAACACTTTAGCAGGTAGTGGCGCACAAAGAGCAGCGAAAATGGCGACACTACGTGCTTTGCGACGCTATTGTGACATCAATCCAGCGCGACACGTGGATTCAAATCAATGACGTCTCAATTGTGCGACGTAACGCATAACAACAATAAGCCTCGTGCGAATTAAAATGTGTTGAGCGTGTATTAAGGAATACCTGACGCCTCTGATCAATACGGACTTCGATGCTTGTCATATAGACCATCATATGTGATGATTTAGCAAGGTGTGGAGTTTCTCGCGAGAAGACGCAATTCTTTCCGGGGGCAAAAAAGTGACGTAGGCAGGAAAATTCGCGGGAATTGTCCTTTCTCGCATACAGAGAAGATTCGGCTATATATGTTAAAAAATATCTAACTTAAAATCTGATCAGAGAAGACTAAGACCTTAGCTCATTTTATACAAGGTAAGGGACCTACATTTTTCAGGGTAACATTATTCTTACAAAAATGTTTTAAAAATTGAGACAACTCTTACACGCTAATATAGTATGTTGACTTGTTTTCGGTCAAGCTAATTTCATAAGTGCACCGAAGGTATTGAGCATTTAATCTTTTTTTTAAAATCTCCTATCTTTCCTCTGAAACTTAGTCATGTTCTCCGACCTAAGTGCCCAGAAGGACGGCTCCTCGCTGCTCTGCCGCCCAGACTCCGAGGACCAGGGGCCGGTGTTTGAGAGGATGTCTCTGGCCTACAGACTCTGCTCCGACCGCTACAGTGTTGGGGAGCGTACCTTCAGCCGCCAGTATGCACACATTTATGCAGCGCGACTCATGCAGATGAGGCCCCTGTTATCAGAAAGAGCTCAGCAGAAATGGGGTAAGCTCAGGATACTGATACACAGAAGCGTCTACTTCACACTTAGGTGTGTCCTCTAATATCTTTTTCTCTTCCGCCAGGATCAAATGTGCTGATCAAAAAGCTGTGTGATCTCGAAACGGGGGAGCAGTGTTGCATTGTGGGCACCTTGTTCAAGCGTATGGACTTACAGCCATCTATTCTGAAGGAAATCAGTGAGGAGGTCTGGAGGAACCCAGCAAAATCAAACAAGTTTCTATGATGCATTTGATTATTTTAACAAACAGCTGTTTTGCTCTACCTTCAGCACAACCTCCTGCCCCAGCCTGCACGAACCAAATATATCAATGAAGCAGATGAACTTATTCTGGAGGATGAACTGCAGAGAATCAAACTGGAAGGCAAAATTGATAGGGACAAGTGTGTGACAGGTCAGTGTTATTTCAGGATATCACGTCACGCTTTCAGCATAGGTCTTACATGTTCAGTCATTTCTGTCCTTCTCTCTCAGGTAGCGTTATTGCAATATATGGAGCGGAGAAAAACGATGGCAAATTCACAGTGGAGGACTTTTGCACAGCGGATCTCCCTTTGCAGGGAATGAGACCTGCACTCAGCTCTGACAGGTAAACCTACTCATGCATGCAGCTTTTTATGTAAGGAGACTCTACGCAACTAATTTGCATATCTTTGTTCAGATTTGTGCTCTTGACCTCAGGCCTTGGCCTCAGCAGTAGTCATGCTGACAGCATGTTAGGGCTGCAGTTGCTAGTTGATATGGTAACTGGTCAGCTCGGTGACATGGGCGAGCAGAGCGGCGCAGCAACAATTTCCAGGGTGCTGTTGGCTGGAAACCTTTTGAGTCAAAACACCCAGGACAAGGATGCGTCAACAAAGGTTACCCATGCTTTTTTGGTTTTATTCATTCTCTCTGCCCTTTTAAGCATGTTTATTAAAAGTTTTGAATATCCTTTTAACCCTCTTTGTTTACTTTTCAGGCCAAGTACCTCACCAAAAAGACTCAGGCTGGCAGCGTGGAAGCAATTCGTTTGCTTGATGAGATGCTGCTTCAGCTTGTGGTGAGTCTGTCCTCCTCAGCGCATGAATGTTCTTTTCAGAACTGCAAACAG
>JBBDHI010000012.1:19806675-19816824 GCA_037177115.1 Craterocephalus stercusmuscarum | reverse complement strand
ATATGTAGGGATTGGGATTGTTTTCCAAAGCTGTGTTATTTCTGCTCATTAAAAGGCATCGGTTCCGGTGGATGTAATGCCAGGACAGTATGACCCCACCAACTACACCCTCCCCCAGCAGCCTCTCCACCGCTGTATGTTCCCCTTGTCCTCTGTATACCCCACACTACAGCTGGTCTCCAATCCATATGAGGCTAACATCGATGGAGTGAGGTTGGCAGTCATCCATCCAGTGCTTGACAATCTGAAGTGATTCAGAATCCTGATTTAGTTTTTTTTTCCCCACAAAGGTTTTTGGGCACTTCAGGCCAAAATGTCAGTGACATCCAGAGATACAGCAGCATGGACAGTCACCTGGAGATACTAGAGGAAACACTGCGACTCAGACACCTGGCCCCCACAGCCCCCGATACTCTTGGTTGGTTGATGCAGAGCACCGACAATAACCTGCCTGTGGGTTTGAACATATCTGTTGATTTATGGTTTTCTTTTTCTTTCAGGTTGCTACCCATTTTATCAGAAGGATCCTTTCATTTTGGAAGAGTGTCCCCATGTTTACTTCAGTGGCAATGCCCCGGCCTTTGAGTCCAAGCTCGTCAAAGGTCAGTGTGAGATGTGCATGTGTGCAAAAAAGCGTGGAAGACGTGTTTAACGATGGGCTCGTTATCTTTGTGTTCTCCTGTCAGGCGCTGATGGTCAGGAAGTCCTTTTGGTCTCCGTCCCAGAGTTCAGCAGCACCCAAACAGCATGCCTAGTCAATTTACGCACACTTCAGTGTGAACAGATTAGTTTTTCAGCATTCTCCGCCGATGAAGATGAGGAAAGCGAGATGAACGTCAGCCACTGACATTGGGATGATTTTCTTCTGACCACCGTTTTTCAGAAATCCCAATTGTAGCTGCACTGATGCCGTCTGTATGACAAAGGTCAATGCTGTTAAAAGTGTTAGGGTGTTTTCTTAAGCAGTTTTTTGTGAAAGAACAAACGACTCAGACATTAGGTGCTAAAAAAAACAGAAGATATTCACACATTGTGTATTATAAAGACTTTATTTGCACTCCATCTGTGCCTGAGGAAACATTTCCTCCTCTGACTGTTTTCATCGGTGGCCTGACTGTACTGTAAAAACATTTCTGCCATGGGTTTAAGACAGTTCAGGTGTTTTCTCTTTTTTTAAAATGTGCATTTACAATAAACATCTCTTCATTAAACAGTTGGCATTTACAAAAAAGACTAAAAGAAAAACAGAAGATGCGTTGTGACCTTGAGAGTGAAATTCACTAATTCAAAAAGAACATTTGCTTAAAAAGACATGATTTCAAGTGTGAAGCAACAGATACACTATTTTACCTTTGTAAATACTCTGTACGTTCTCACTGCTTTTGTGAAACAAAGTATGGATTCTTTGTTTTTTTTCTGCTCAAAGAACAGATGGCAATGAGAATTGCAACGAGTGGTGACAGTTGACTGAAACGAGCCGTTTGTGTTTGGTTTAATAGTCATCAATCTTGTACTCGTAATTATAATCCACGATAGAGTCTGTGAACCTATCGGGTGTTGAGGACTGCCCCTCCCACATCAGCTGCGAGTCATACCAGGATGTAGTGTGTTTTGGCGTGGTGGGAACCGTGGTTGTGAGGGGCCGTGTGCTTGTTTTCATTGATCTTAACTTCATTGATCTCAGCCTCCGGAGGCGGCGTATGCGCGCAAGCCTGATCTTCTTCTGCCGGTCCACACTGGAATTTTGAGAATACCCATTTCTGCTGCTAGACACGCGTCTCACCCCCTTAGGTGTAGTACTTCTGCCATCCAAGTAGCTGATTTTGATGGGCTTGTCTCCATGGAGGTCCATGATCTGTAAAGAAGACAAAGAAGACTGCTCATTAAGTCTTAGTTTTATAAATACAGGTGCTGCTCAGAAAATTGTAAAAGTTTTATTCAGGCAATTCAACATAAAAGCTGTCAGAGGCCTGACATTTTTGTGCTTCTGTTTTTTATTGATTTCAAGCAATATTCAAATTTTCTGAGTATTTTGAGGTTTTCTGAAGCTGCAGATATAAACAAAAGGAATATATATATATATTTTATGCTATCTGTCTATACTGTTTGTGTATATGTGTACACTTCATCTTTGAAGTTAATTTACAGGTATTACATGGAAAATTAGAATATCCTGTATAGGTGCATCTATTTCTGTAACTTTTAAAGATGAAATGCACATATATATAGATAAATAATATGCAAATCAATATATTTCAGCTTTTATTTGTTTATAATTTGCAGGTAAGGATTTGCAGCTCCAGAAAACCTCAAATTAAAAAACTCAGAAAAGTCGAATATTGCTTGAAATTAATAAAAAAAAAAGACTTGAAATACAAAAATGTCAGGCCTCTGAAAGCAAAATCTTTCATCTGAACGTAGTACAATAAAAGGGTTGGTTTCACCTTTATGTTGAATTTCCTGAACAAAACAAATTTTCCAGCATCTTCTAATTTTCTGAGTACTACCTGTATATTTCTGTAAATGAGAAGGGGAATCAGTCTTACTTGTTTAATGCGTTCCCAGTTGGACTTGGCCAGATTGAAGCTGCAAGCGGTTGCACCTGGCTCGTAGCCCACCACACAGAGTTTAGTATCAGCAGAGAATCCTTCAGCTCGAGCTGTCACGCGGTATTCACCGGGGTTAAGCAGCCGCCAGTAGTCCCCCGTTGGTGCTGCAATGACAAAGACGAGTGAGGCATTTCTGTGTTAAACTGGGGTGAGACAAAATGAACGGATGAGTGGGGTGTGAGCTGTATGCTGACCTGTAGTAACGTCATGATTAATCCCCTCCACTGATATTGTGGCATTGGAGATGGGATTCCCCTGCTGGTCTTTTACAATCCCTCTAATGCCACGATTTACCTGCAGAACAGGAATATTCGAGCTGGTTAACAAAGTTCTCATGTTACTACTGCTAACAGGTATTTATGTGAAACAGCCCTTTAAATGCAGTAATTACACTTTTAGCAAACTTCAAGGGACGTTCAAGTTTAATTTATGTTTAGAGTAACATAGATTACAGACCAGGATTAAGTTTGCTTGAATATTTTTTCATCCCCTATACAGAACAGGCAGGAATGGGAAAATAAAGGGATGCTCCTATGATAAAACACTGCCTTCATATTGATGAGGAACATAATTATGGTTTGTGGAGGAGGCTACTTTTCTAGTTGAGTTCAAGTAAGTAAAAAAAGGCTTTTTTAAGATCTAATGAATGTTTAGCAGGACGTCCTTCAACTCCTGGCTGACTCGCAGCTAGAAAAGGTGATATTAGTCGGAGCGACAGACCTGGTCCATGAAGGTGAGCATTGCCTCTCGGTTTTTCTCCCACTCGTACACCAGCTCAGTTTGATGAGGGAACTTATCGCAGCCCAAGAATACGGACAGCTCAAGGCAGTTTGTGTGCAGGTAGCTGAAGTCATTCATACCTGGAAAGGAGGTCACACACTCAGACACCGCACCGATTACAGGTATTACTCGGAAATTTGGATATCCTGAATAAGTGCGCAAGAAATGCAGCACTTATTCAGGATATTCTCGTTTTCCGAATTGTACCTCTAACTTAACTTCAAATAAGAAATATACACATATAGACGAATAGTTTGCAAATCAATATATTTCCACTTTTATTTGTTTACATTTTGCTTATTAGGATTTGCAGCCTCAGTAAACAATTAATTAAAAACTCAGAAAATGTGCATATTTCTTGAAACCAATAAAAAATGGATTTTAAATAAAAAATGTCAGGCCTCTGACAGTAAACTCCTAAATCTGTACTTAATACATCAAGGGTATTGGTTTCACCTTTTATGCCTGAATAAAACATCTTTTCCGGCGTATTCTAACGTAGCACCTGTATACAGCCCACCAGGGTGCGGCACAGTTACATGCAGAGAGTGAAATCCTGCCGGTGTCTACTCACTGCCTGAAACGGGCTTCCACTTGGCCCGGTTGATAATTCCCACTGCTCCGAATGGTGTTTCTCCATGGCAGGATCCTCGGAAGGTGTGTGCCATGGTGAGGTGTGTGGAGGCGTAGGAGACAGCCAGCCACCTGAAGAAGGACTCATCCGCTATCACCCGCACTTCCTCCTCAGGCTCAGCGTACTGGTAGCCGGCACTCCTTCCTCTGTCATCATACTCATCTTCCCTGTGGCCATAACCCTGATTGTAGCCATGGTCGTACCCGTGGTCGTAACCGTGGTCGTAGCCCTGCCCTCGCCACTCTTCCTCTGGCTCCGCATACCCCCGACTTCTCCAATCTTCTTCTGGCTCCTCGTGGTAGCCCCTTCCCCACTCCGTTACGTCAAAACCCTCATCTTCGTACCTGAGAGAAAAGACTGTTTGAGCTATTTAACAAAACAGTGATTAATGGAGAGCAATGAGAGAGGAAGGAAGATAATCTGAGGAATGGGGAGAAAAAAAGTGCCAAACAGGGCAAAAAGAACAAAATCTGAGGAGGGCAGAAGCCAGAGAAGCCATACTGTCTCTTCTGGCGGCTGTGCGGTTTCTGGCTCTCTGCAGGCTTGTTGAGACGAAAGCTGTCATAAGGATAGGCCACAATTGTCTCCCCGCCTTGGAAGTTTGCCCCCAACACAAATGGATGGCTTTTCATCCAGGAGATTATGGCTCTGGTTTCCACAGCGATCTGCAACAAAAATAGGAAGATAAGAATTACATAAACAGACGAGCGAGAGTCTATGTAAGCACAGTCTCTATGGGGTTTTGTTTACATAGTAAGGGAACGCTGTCCTTTTTACATCTAATGATAATAATAATAATGAGAAAAAAAAACTCTTGTACAAAAGAAGAGGTTTTAGGGAGAATTCTTTCTGATTAAAATAATGTGGAACTGCTTGCATTGCAGCAGCCCTCGAAAAGGAAACCCTTTAGGAAAAACAACGGTTTTATTTCTTTACCGAGCTATTAGTCTCAAAGTTCTCCGGTAAGGGCACATGATGGTTGGGGGTGAGTTTGGGCACCATGCCCTTATCCTCAGCATCCCAAAAGAAGCTATTCAGGTCTGGGAAGTTCTGAAAGATGTCAAAGCCCTCCTCGGTGAAGTGTCCAGTGGTCCAGCTGCTGAGCTCTGATCCCTGCAGGAGATGAGAAACACCAGACTGCATCAAACTGCTTTCTGGGATTACCTGGCATTTCCTATTCATTTTGTTCTGAAGATCACATCGTAGATTATTTTTTTCCCTCTACTCACCGCTTCAAAAGCTCTTTCGTGCCCATCAGGGTTTAGTGAAGGGACCAGATGGATGCGTACTCCCTCCACGAGGCGCTGCACTCTGGGGTTTCTGTCTTTATACTCTTTACAAAGGTACTGCATGAGGAGCAGGATCATCTCCCTGCCGACTGCCTCATTTCCATGGAGACCTGCCGTGTAGCGAAACTCAGGCTCACCTGAGGGAGTAACAGAGGGAGACTATTACTGTCTGTTAGCCACAGTCACCTGGTGTTTATCAGGATTTACAGGATACATCAGTGGTGCCATTAAGGCGCAACATAATTTCACCCAATCGGCATTTCAGACTCCTGGACTATCTGAAACACAACAGTGTTCAGGGTGGATCCACAGCATGCTTTCACAAAATCCGTTAGAGTAATGCATAAGGAGATACCTTACAGGCCACATGTTACGTGGCTGCATTCCCACCTATTTCGTGCTCTGTGGGGTTGCCAGAAACGACCATTGCAATGATTTCTCTCCCCTTGGAGCTGAGGCCCAGGCTGTATATGCTGGTGATGTTTGGACATTCGTTATTCACCGACTTCATGAGCTGAACAAGTGAGACAAAGGAAGAGTATGCAGGAACTTACATGGTTACAATATTCCGCATCTTTTAGGAGATTAAATGAGTAAATTATTCAGATAAAAGGGGCAAATGCAGGGACACCTACAGCAACCATCTCTGAGTAGCTGTGGTATTTAAATTTCAGGTAATCCACTGGAGTCACTTCGTTCTGTCTGTACAGGACATCGCTCGGATCTGAGGGGAAAAGGGGATTCAAAATAAAGCTCTCATATTGTGTGTTTTGTTGCATGTTTGGGGGGGTGTGAGGCTCACCCAGCACGGGGCATCCCAGGACCTCCATTCTCATACAAAGAGAGCCGTTCCAGCTCTGAGGGATGATTCGGATGTAGCGGGCCAGCACAGGCTCTGCAAGCTGGTTCATCACCGGAGTGTCTTTGTCACTGTTGGCAAAAAACAGCTGGACAAGAGGACAGAGGTGCGGGGGTTAGTGAGTCAGAAAAAGCAAAGAAAGAGGTGACACTGTTTTAGGTGACCGCACCCAGTCGGCATATCCGTCGTGGATGGTGGTCCATTCTCTGCTGTCGTTGCTGAAGGCTAGGAAGTAGGATGTCACATAGTCGCTCCTGCGAGAAAACAACATGGAGCCGTCGCGCTGAGATCAGCACTGGATAGAAGATAAAATCTATGTGTGTGTGTTTGTTTCATACTCATTCAAGGAGTCTCGTCCTTGGGTTATGACTCCGGTGAACTCCGTTTCCCTGCGAGCGTCTATCTCAAACCAGTGGATCCTGTCCTCTGAATTAGCACACCACGCTCCACCTCTCATGTTCTCCTCATCATCAGAGCCCTGGGAACCACGGAGACCAGAACACACGCCTCTGAGTCCTCTGATTTATTGGTGTTTCTGAGCATCAAGCTTAAGCACGCCATCACAGCTTGGATGGATGGGGTGTGTGTTTTAAACATTTACCAGCTGATTTAATTATTTGGCTGAAGAAGAGATTCTCAGACTAAGTAAAGAGGAAGACCAGCAGTGTCTGTATCTCCCAGAGCTCCCAGCTGGTGTTTATTTTAAGGCATAACAGTGTACCTGCATGTTGAGGCGCGCTCTGTGAGGTGCAAAACTGTACTGAGACATAGACGAGGCCGTAAACTGGTCTGACTCCATCTTATGCGACTCCATCCCCAGAGGAGGACATTCTGATGTAAACACACACAAAGGAGAAATCAAACAATATATCAGCAAAGTTTATTCATGGTTTCCAGATTTGAGCAAAAGGCAGACTTACTCTTTGGCTCTTTGAAGACTCGTGGCCTGTTCCTGGCTCGCTCTTCTGCCTCCTTAAGCTTCTGCGCTCTTTCTGCAATTAGGTTGAGAAAAAAACAGTCTTAATGCAAAATAAATTGCACTTTCTTGTCTGTGTAATGCTTCTCTTTCTATGCCCAGAAGTGATCAAGAAGTTCATTGTTATTTTGCTAATTTAATTTGCTATAAATCCTCAAGAGAAAGTGAAAGGGGGTGGAGTGTAGCACAGACAAAAGAAAACAGATGTTATGATTTGGCTCCCAGCACAAGTTAGCTTTGATACACGCTGACAATCCTGACCCGGGAGAGTTGAAGGAGACTATTTAGTGCATCTTTATTTATATATGTGACACATTAAACTGTCTCACACACTGATGTACTGCAGTTTATTGCTGCTAGTAGAGAGTGGGAATGTAAAGTCCTGCAGAACAGGCTTGCACAAGCTGGCACACACTCATTAACACATACTAAAACAGTTTGTATGGTAGTGTTTAACAAAAAAAAATTTATTTTTAAGTTTAACATGCAGAAACTTATATATGCATTTTTTATCTACAAATTGCAGCCGACCATACAGGCAGAAACCTTTTGACCCCACTGCTGATGGGGTTATTCATCATCTGCTGTGGGCTTTACTGCTCATCCTCCAGCTAACACGTGGCAGCAGTGACTCAGTGTGAGGATACTTCATGCTTTCACTCTTACTTGCACTTTACAGCATTTCCTCCCATGTTGTGTTTCTTATTTTATTCAAATCCGATGTGAGCATCTCCTTCTAAGCTCATCTTTCTGCATCTTGTTTCAGCTAATCTAAGTGGTTTTTCTTTACTTTTAACATGCTTAAACTGTGTTTTTGTTATGATGGGAAGAACTTTTGTCCCCTTCGTGCCGGTGCCACAGATCTGGCTGATTGTGTGGAGGGAAATAACATCTGCATTCTCTTACGGGAGAAATGCAACTGAACATTTCAGAGTGCTGTGCTGTTCTCTTTTAGTGCCTTTGCTCTTAAGTTCTTTGTTTTGGCAACTTCGTGTAATTTGATGTGAACTTGCATAAAGATATGATGAAAAAAAAATCCACATCTGGGTCCTTTTACCTTTTTCTTCCCTCTCCCGCTCTTTCCTGGCTCTTTCTCGCTCTTTCTCCATCCACTTTTCGTCTGTCCCATCCTCTTTCCTCCCTGAAGCAAAATAAGAAAGTCATTAGTATTTTAATGGAGGTGTCAGTGTATTTACCAGCCCCATGCACAGCAGTGTACAAGCTGTTTAATAACATATGCAATAAGTCAGGATCATTTATTCATCTGGAAAGTTGTTGATCACATGTTTTTTCTTGCGCTGTGCTGACAGAGTTACTGGCAAAAAGACCTCAGACCGATGGACCTGACAGATAACATTTGGGTGTGGGACATACGAGTGAATGTGCTTACTCATGCCATAGTCATCATAATCATCGTACCAGGTCCTCTCGTAAGGAACTGTGGCTGTGGGTTCTTCAATATAAAAACCAAAACACGAAGTTAGACAACATTTTCCATCACTCAAAGTCACCGCTACATTTTTACAGGATTACACAGTTTTTATCTCCAGTTTTACAGATTAGCCACGAGAATAGCTCTGCCCCTGTGATGTCTGTATTCAAGCTGTTAAATGTTTTATTTGCGTTTTCAAGGATCCGCAGCTAGCTGGGATCAGATGACAGGACAAACTTTGGAAAGTTTTGTTGTGAAAGCAAGCAAACCCACCCACTCCTGTCTGAAAAGTAGGGCAGGTTGGATCGCAGGCTCACTGTAAAGTTATTCTCCTGTGCTGTTACTCATAAAGGCACAGATAAAATGGATATTGCATATGCCTCTTAGTTTTACTCATCAACTCCATCACATTTTTTGCCTGGCTGTGAATTTCATTTATAGCATGGATGAAAGGAGCCACCTGGTAGAACTTCCACCACGATTTCTTCCTCCACACCAGGAGAAGGTGTTTTTTCTCGCTCCGCTACTGCAAGAGGGAGCAAAAAAAAAACACAGTAAGGCATTAAAAAAACCTAAACTGAGCTGTTATTAAATTATGAAGAATCCAAGGGAGATAGTTAGCGAGAAAGGACGGGGCCAGCACGAGTGGGATAGAGGAAATCTTGAAAGAAAGAGTTGCAGAACAGAAGAGTGTCAAAATGTCACAATTTTTTCCAGTGTCTGATTTTGGGAAAAAAGTAAAGCCATCCAGACTACTGACATCAGCTAAAGACAACATAAAGTCAGAAAGGTTTTTTCAGGATTAAGTTCATACATTAGTTCATAAAGGTAAACTTGTTCTCATCTTCAGAATAACATTTTATATAATTTTATGTTTGTTTGTTTTTTTTAATAAAAGGAGGTTTTGATAAATGTTCCACTCTCCAACATCTTCAGTCAAATCAAAGCCTAAATAAACATTATAAAGGACTCAGACATACATGTGACATCCCAGTAATCGCTGTCATCTGTTCCAACGTTCCCACCAACTTCAGGAGCGGCGGGGGTCGGCTCCACTTCTTTCCAGTAGCTGTCATAGTTATCTGTCACAAGAGGTTCTGTCTCGTCTCCTTTCCAGAAGTCATCGTAGTTGTTGGGTGGTGAAATAGTCGACGTTCTCTCCTCTGGCTTCCAGTAGTCGTACGTGGGCTCTGTGCTCGGGATCTCAGGCGGAGGCCTGGATGGAGTGGGGTCAGCTCCCCAGTAGTCATCCTCTGGTTGCCAGTAATCATTGTCTGATGGAGAAACAGTACGAGATGCTCACCGACTGAAGGCAGAAAAAATATTAACTGTTCTTTAAATTTCATTTATAGATATAGTATTTATGTAAGTATTTAAAACTGGGTGGGATGACATGTAAATTACAATGTGTAGGAAAGATTTTTTTCTTTATGCCTACTTTGGGACTGATTTTAGGAAAATTAAACTGTTACTCTTAAATCAATTAGTTTGCCAACAGTTGGTCAGAACATGAATATATTAGGAGCATAGACTATGCATAGAAGATTAACATGGGTATGAAAACCAAAGC
>JBBDHI010000012.1:19759209-19771127 GCA_037177115.1 Craterocephalus stercusmuscarum | reverse complement strand
ACACACACATATTCTCATAAACCCACACACATGAATTCACACCATGAGTAAAACAACTGTATGACTTCTACACCTTTGTGGTTGGTTGGGGGTGGGGGCTTTAGCCTTTTGATAGTACAGATGTTTCAAAACAGGCATAAACTGTCTCAAACACCCCATTATAATGTAAGCACTCCTCCTTCTGCCCCACACACCGAAGCACACACACACCGTCGCCGTCTTCTTCCTGAACTGGTGTCTGGTCTTACATGCACTCCTCCTCAATTGTTACTGACTGCCCAGCTCATTAACAAACTCTGACATGACCAGCCCATACAGTGTATCTGTCTGTTAAACCTTCCTACTCTGCAGGATATTTCAGTCAGGTGAAAAACTGCATCTGCCCAGCTGTTATCACACTTAGTGGCCTAAGAGTTTCTCACCACAGACTGACTCCAGAATTAGCTCCAGCATGTATTTGGGATGCTTCCCTCTTGCAGGAGTCGTCACTTTTAGAATCAGGCGGTTAAAAGAGAGGCAGGAAGGGTGGGGGAGGGGGTGGTGTGTGTGTTAGGATTGGGGAAACAATGCTATCCTTTCTGTCACATGCCCAGAAAGATATTCTAGGCACAGATAGATAAAGACTTAAATGTGTCATGTAGGAGGCATTTCGTCTAGACACAGAGAGGAAAACCGATTGGGAGAGGAGGGGGCAACAGGCTGGGTGGAGGGGCCAGGGGATCTGACTGGTTGAATAATCACTACTCAGTTAAATTGTCCCTCTGGCTGCATTACCCAGGCAGCACCAGCGTATTTACAGGCTACGATGCAATCAGAGTGAGTACACAGGAATGGTAGACAGTTGTGTGTTTGCAGAGCGACATTCATTCATGGCTGGGCGCAGCCTTTCCTTCCACATTGAAAACACACCTGGCTGTTCATTAAAGACTTGAGCATTGTGCGGTGGACAATAAAAATGCGATTTACGACACAAGATTTTACATTGATACATGCAAGTACAAAGAAATGACATTCCAGTTTCTCGTCATCATCTAATTTTCCAGCGTATTTATACAAAAATATTTTATTAAAGTGAGATTTGATGTTTAAGGGAAAACTGGTCAGGCTATGGATACAGATTTTGTGATGTCACACAGGACACGTTGAAAAAAGAAACAGACATCACTATTTGATATAAATAATGATGTGTTTGCTACTCATAACTCTTGGGAGATTCCACGTGCAAAGAAAGAAATAGGCAACCTCCAAAATGCACTTTGAACTTGTTATCCCGGAGTTCCACCAGCACAGTAAATGTATTACGACTGCATTTGTACTCTTGTACCATATAAAATGTTAATATGTTCAACAATCTTTTAAAAAGTGTTTGATATACAGAAACCTTGCTACTGTAAGCTTAACTTTATTCTGCTTTCAGTGAACAATTTCAGATTGTCAAAATATATAAAAATGACCTGTTTTGGAAAAAGCAGTGGGACTGAAACTCGGGACTGGAAAGTTACTTTTAAAAGAAATCACAAAAACTTTGTTAATTATCTAAAATATTATAATTCTGTCCTAACAAAATTAAGAGAACACAATACTCATCTGTTGTGATATTATGTATGACCATTTTAGTAACCATAGGATTGATGTTCTGGGTCAAAATAAATGCAGAGTAAATAATGTAGAGTAGATTTCAACAAAAATGGTGCTAATACTGCTAAATATAGTTAGCATCTAACTGAATTTAAAAAGACTTATATTTTTAGAAGGAAACTATTGCAACTCTTTTTTGAGTTTCACTTTCACATATTCACTCGCCGATGGCAGCAGAGCACACGTCAGGTGCTCACCTACCACCAGGTGCAATGTAGCGTTCATTCTTGTTGTCCGAAAGACACTTCACCATTGACCCTTCCAGTGGATTATTCTAAACATCCTTCTCTGTCATTTAAAAGACATTTTCTTTGTTTATAATTTTGATGATCAGTATTAGTGAGAGAATTACTACAGAGAAGAAAAAGAGACATAAATGCAGACTTTCCCTAATGGCCAACATCTGGTGAAAAGAGGCTAACTGTGTGTGTTTGTACCATTGCGTCCAGGAGCTGGATGCATCGTTGCAGGTTGGGTCTGGTCTCACAGTACAGACGGAAAAGAAGCCGTCCAATAGGCTGTTTCTCACAGATGCTGACATAATCCTTCTCTGCAGAAATAAAAAAAAACAAACAAACACCCATTTAAGGAGGACACTAGCAGACGGCTACGCTAGCATCAGGTGTGGGGAGTTCACAAACAGAACGTACCAATAGTTTTTCCTAATTCAGCACACTGGCTTATGTGGGGAAATCGAAGGATCTCCTTCCATTTTTTGCTCCTTCCTTTCCTCTTTCCTCCTCCACCTGTGGTAACAAGAAAAACAAAGGTAAAAACATTATGAAGACAGTTTATTTTCATCAGTGTGATGCAAACGACGGCCTAATCCCTGAAAGAAGTGGGAGAAAGAGGAGGGGTTGTGTGTGGGCTCTCCTCTGAATGAAATCATAGTCTCAACATATATATATAGTATAATTCATAGATTATGTCTCACTTCCTCTGTAAATCTCTCCACTGACTCTTTTCCTCACTTCCTAGCTTTTCTGAAAGTGGAACAGTGTGTGTTTAATGTATGTGGGTGTGTGTGTTTGCGTTCCCTCGGACAGAAAGCCTATTCTGACCGACTTGGTTCCCATCAGAACCTGGGAACTGCCGGACTGGATTTATCATCAACAACAACCCTAAGATACCAAAAGTAAATACGTTTGCTTTTTCTCTTTCAAAGCTGCCACATTTTCCATAAACCAAAGAAAAATCCCCCTTTGCTTCTTGAACTATCAACCAGACAGAAGTAAACACAGTTCTGTGTTCCCGTCTCTTTTTGCCACACTGTGCTCTACATCATGTTCTACATCGTGCCCGTCTTGGTTTTTGTTTTTCCTCATATGTTATAACTGCTGCTTGAACTTACAGGGATTTCCTTTAACGGCTCTGGGCAGTGGAAATTCGCTGCGAGCGGCTCGCCCAGTGTGAGAAGCTTTGAGAGCAGGAGAAGCAATGACAAGCAGACATCTTTAAGTAATAACCCAGGAATGTGAGACAGACTACGTCATGTTGGAGCCTCTGAGTGAGAGCTTTCGCAGTTTTCCCATCAATCCCGCTGCATTATGTCCTCTTCTCTTTCTTGCCTGCTGTTTGAAATGCTTTTGTTCATCTCAACTAAACTATTGCGATATTCTTACGCACTCACTTAGACTTGAATTGAAAAATTTGAAATTGCACCCACGTTGTTTTGCTTTGTTATCAGACAGAGATGATGAAGCTGAACAGGCACATACTGTTTGCATCCGTTTTACTAATAAAACCATTTATTTTCTAAAACACTTGGTATTTGATTAAATGCAGAAATAGATAAAAGTAGCCTTAACTCATGATTTAATCCCTTCCTTGCTAGCTTGGCTCATGACAAAGCGTTTACAAGCATTCAGGGACCCTCATTACAATTTCATGTTTTAGAAAACGTCACCAAAGCCTAAATACACAGAATGTAACCATGTTACCAAAGACGACCCAAAAGAACACATTAAAAACTGAAGTCAAAATATCACGAGACAATCATTAACTCCCAGCACCTGCTCCTCATCAACATTACTGTGGACCAAATAAGCTATAAACTGACACACTTCCTTATTTAAGCAGCAGCTACTCTCTGAAAAACAGTTAATGTGTAAAGGTATGCTGCCCAACCAAACCCCAACAGCGTGATAGAGTATTTTTATCTCCTTTAACAAAAATATGACGTCTGCCAAAAGGAACAGTGAACGCAAAAGGTCACCAAGCTAAAAATGAATGCGCTTGTGATACTGTAAAGCGTTTGGGGATAGAAAGTGTCCACCAAATGGCACATACTTCCTGTCAAGGGGTCAACCTCATGTCAAATAATTGTACCAAACGCTGGTGCTCCACCCTTGCATTCAAATGCTACACAATGCCGAAACAACCACAAATAATGTAGTTCCTCCTTTTTCTGTCTGTGTCCTGTTTTCTTTCACCCCCCTCCCTGATCTCTAAATCTATTTATTTTTATTTTTCTCTTCCTCCTCATCTGCCCGTTCAACTCCTTGAAACTCGTCTCTCCTGAAGTCACTCGTCAACATTTTTTTCCTTTGAGGCTCTTGAACTTTTTTTTTTTGTCATCTCAAAATCATGGTGGGGTCAGTCAATAACTGGCCTCATTTGCTACTTCAGATTCATTTACCCTCTTTGTTGCAGGGTTGTTTGTTGTGTACAACCCTTACGGACCATGTAAAACAGAAAAATCACAAATCAGCGATTTACCTAATTTTAAATCTTTGCTCATGAGTCGACAGTTATGTCTGCATATGGTCACGAGTAGAGGCTTCGCTTGAGCTGAAACAAGGCAGCACAAAGTAAAAGCCCTGGTGAAACACATGTGATTATACCTCCTTAAAACATCCACCTTTCATTCAGTCACTTAAAAGACAGTATATGATTGATGGAAACAGCTGGTTGCTCACTTAAAATAGAGGCTCAGCGTTCTCCTCCCCTGCCTCCAGCCACACAGGTCTCACATCCTCCCTGAGCCCACGGCTTCCCTTTTACACCTCTACAGTTTAATGCTGCACCCCAGTCGTGGATCTTATTATCGCCTCAATGAGGGATGTGCCGGCTTCAAGGTATACAGCACTATATAAAATTCACAGTGTGAATACCTTTACATTTTCCGTCATAATGTGATACAGTGGCACCGTGCCAGCAGTATGAGCCGCATTATTTCTTATGAATCGCAGGGAGAGCATGCAAGAAGGGTGTACTTTGAGCTGGGTGCAGGCGTGGTAAGAGTGTAAGGACGCATGCTGACTGGCTAGATAATATGCTGGTCTCCTTAAAAATTTTCCTTAACCCTTTGTTATCCTGCTCTACTATCTAGAGGCAAGGCAAGTTTATTTGTATAGCACATTTTCAGGTTCAAGACAAATCAAAGTGCTTTACATAAAACATTAAAAGCTTAAAAGAAGAATAATAATAAAACAGTAAAATAATTTAAACACAAAATCATTCAGTGATTATCCAGAATCTTAGTAAAGAAATGATGAAATAAACCTGCCCTCTCTACCCATGTGTTTGGTTATGTAAATACCAAAAGAAAGTATTTATTATCTTGTTACTGTTTCAAATTAGGACCACTTCATTGTCATTATTTTATTATTAACTTTGATCAACTATTTCCTGAAAACATGTCTTTCTATGTGTCTTGTTCAAAAGAAAAGAGAAAATGCAAATAAATAGTTCTCACTTGATTTTTTTCTTAGTGAGAAAGTTAAAGGGTTAACATAGCCTAACCCAGAAGAATGGATAATTACTACTCTTTTCAATCCAGCATCATTAGCTGTTGAGGTAGTGTTGTGGGAAAAGCCTGTCACTGATATGATTATCCGAAGGTTTCTGCTCAACTGTCTTCTAGGAAGACGCCCGGCCACACAGAAATCTCATCTGGCAGTGAACCGAACTTCTCTAGAATACTATTATTTTGAAGAACTACGAGCCCATACTAATATACAATATGGATTTATTACATTGCATAGTTCAGTACAATATACAGACATCTTACTCGTGTGGATAATGGAGAGGAGTGTCCTCTCTTCAGACTTTTCCAGGCCCCCACCATCCTGACCCGCCTCCTGACACGGGCACACATTGGCCTGATGCCAGGTTCCACTCTGACAACATTGCCACGCTGAAATCCCACCACAGTGACTTTATTATTGTTGCCAAGATATTATGCTTTTTCTACCCACTTATTTTTCTGTGGCCAATATTTTGGGGGAGAGAAAGCATGTGTAATGATAACGTTTATATGTGCACCATCCTGCAGCTAAACTGATTAATTGCAGTCTTTAGAGATATTAGTGGGAAAAACACAGGATAGGCTCGTAGAGATGCACAGATACTTCGTTTTGATGTCGTGGCGTTCTTTTAGCTAGCTTTGTCTCTCCACAATACACAATAAAGCATTGTGCATAGAAAGACATTGTTATTGTTGTCTTTTGTTTTAGAGGAACACCTTGAGATTTACTGTGGGAAACCATGCTCAAGTATCTTCATATCAAACTGAAACATATTTGTAATCAGAGTATTTTTTGTCATTATTAAGTTTCAGCTAGCAGGTCTGTATCTTTTCTTTTAATCCACACATTTAAAAACATTATTTAAGAGTGTATTCATAATACTATGGTATACTGTAAAACCGTGATAGTTTTCGTCAGGGTGATGATACTGGTTGAATTTCATACCGACACATGACTAGCCTCGACAATATGTTGCCAATTATATGATACCCCTGAGATGGACTGGCAACCTGTTTGTGGTGTACGCTGCCTCTCGCCTGATAATTGCTGGGATAGGCTGTAGCCCAACCTGAATTGGATTAAGTGGTTCAGAAAATGCCTGAATCAGTGGCATATGATGCAGCAAGAAACAGAGTAATATGGTAAAAAGACCGGCTTGCCCTGAGGATCTCTTGAAAAAAGCAGAACGTTGCACAAGCTTCGCAACAAAATGGACAACACTACACTTCTTCATTCAGAGGCTTCTTCACCACCACTGCAGACCGACACCAGAGTGGTTTTTGTTTTTAAAAAATAAATGTTTTTTTTTTCCATTTGGGATGAAACATATTCTGTTTAATTGATCTGAAATAGAATTTAAATCAGAGCATTTAAGCAACTAAAAAAATATAAACTCAGGTTTGATCCTTCTCTTTGTGGGAGGATGTTATTTAGTGAAGCGTAATCTGAAATAGTCTGCCCTGTGCTGCACAGCACACACTACTGTGGATTAATATGTGTGCATTGCCTGACATACTGTAGCAAGGATTATGTAGCACACATAAATAGGTGTATTAATTAATAATCAGTATCAGGGTGATTTGTGTTACTCAGTCATTTATCTTACTTATTTCATATCAGTTCAGTTTGAGAGTTGTGCATTTTTGAGACATTTAACAGCATACGTAGGGAAGAACTGTGTAGCAGAAGACAGGTAATTAGTATACTTTTTTCAAGTTTATCATTTTCAAAACTTCTGTAACTTCAATTAAAGCTTTCTAAATGTCTTAACTAAGAAGTTGACTTGTTAAGGTTTTCTGCTGTGGACATATAATGAGTAAAATCAACATTCACCTTCACTCTACTCATCTATGGCTTGTGGTTTTGTAACCGCTGTCAAGCCATTTTTAAGGAGTGACAGATTGAAATGAGCAGTACTGAAGTGACAGATTTGAACAGAAAAACCAAAACCAAATTTGCATAAGTAAGAATCAAATGAGAATTTAACTGAGAAAATTACAATAAGTACAGTAATCATGATTGGCCTTCTCCAAATGTCTAAAAACCTTTGTTGCTCCCCTCTGATCGCTCCTTTTAAACACCTCAACCTTCGGCCCAGTAAATTTTTTCTATCTATAATCACATCATATATGCAGCATAATTCTATGATGATATTCAAATAAAGAACTTCATTTCATTAAACAGCTTTTTCCTGGTGAACCACAGCCCCTTGCCAGTGCTCTTGCCAGCATATCCACTTGGTCCAGCTGCTTCAAACAACTTTAGGCTTTATTACAGGAATTATATGAAACAGCATATGCAGACGACCCCCTCTAATCCCCCAAACATGTAAATACTGTGAGCATTCATGAATGAAAGGAAAACAATCTCCATTAGGTGGTAACAAGATATTTCCTGTTTGGTCTCAGTGTCTCCCAACTGTTTACAAAAGCACAACCGTTATGAGGTGAAAGGATCCTCAATAATGTGTTTTGTCAGTGATGCATGGCTGCTGCGTATGTGTTGATGAAAGGGAAAATACGGTGGCAGGAAATGAGAAATTAGCTCTTGAGGGAAGTTTACAAAAGGATTAGTTTTATCAACAGAAAAGGACGCGCTAAAATTTTGAAATCACAGGACAAAAAGACAAGAAGAAAACAAAACCTTCCCCTTACTTTCAGATGTTTGTCCAAACTGTCAGTAACAGGGCCTTCCTGTTTAACCAAACTCAGCTATTGCATGTATGACTGCTCACAAATGTCGTCCATAAACCAGCTTGTCCTTGGCGATCTGTCTATATTTTTCTTTATTACACAGTTTTGCCTCTCACATGGTCTGTCACTTACACATGAGCTGAAATATGCACTGCTCTGTGGATTCGCTGCACACAGGAACTTGTCCGTCTAATTTGTTCCATGCGGACAGTGTGGTCGCCGCCCTTTATTTATGTTCCTGCTTAGCAGCTCTGACATCACCAAGGCATGTCAAGTGTAGCAAAAAAATAAGGTCAGAGAGGGAATGACATCCGTCTGGCGAAACACCAGGGGGTTACCGGCATCCCAAACATCTGCGTGTGCGCACACACTATGTCTTTACTGTGACCTCTCTCTAGTAATGTCCTCATGCTCGATTTAACCAGCACGGCCGGTCCTGCAGGGGCCATCCATCTACACGTTTAAAACGTCACCGCTTAGCTGTGAGGTTATATTCATAAAGTGTTGACAAATGATAATCTAAGCTGTTAACCAGCTTGCAGATACCGGCTCTCTTCCGCAAGCAACCACACAGCAAACACTAACAGAATCTCCTCCAACATCACATTTAACTGCTGTGGATAACCAACGTAAACCACATCCTGAGATCCATGCAATGCAAGTAGCTTACGATATCTTACAGCATCTGCAGAGAGATAGGATGTGAGAGTACTGGCCCCGGCAGAGAGGAGTGCCGCAAATACTTTACACCTACGCCGTGCAAAAAGTAAGAAAGATTTTGGTAGACATCTGCGACTCTTCCCTCACCTCCCGCCTATGTTGACCCTCCTTGTTCAGAAACAAATGCTCATCTCTTTCTGATTATCCAACTCTTACTTCTTCTCACATCACCTCCTTTGTCTGAGCTGTTAAATGTCGCCCTTGCTGTTGAGTCATGCTGTGGAAGCGAGGTATCGACACAGTGAGCCCTACCAGCACTAGACACTGATTCAAATGTCTTTGTTCTCTCAAAGTCTTCTTCCTCCTTCTCTCCCACAACGTCCAACTGTGAAGCACTTGGTGTTTATTTGCATGAGAGCCGCAGGTGAAGACCAGTGTTCTTGCAAATGCAAAAACAAGTGCTGTAAATACACAGCATGCAGATTATGTAGGGAAGACATTTGCACAGGCGCTCAACAACATCCTTTTTCCTGCTTGTCAGAGTGACTCTTAGCAGTGTTTTGCTTTATCTTGAGAAACATCTTGATGTAAAAGAGCTCGATATCCATCTGTCACTCGGACCGAAGAGGAGCAGCGTCAAAACTAATCACAGCTTTCCAGGTTGTGCTTTTTGAGGGACGTCCATGTGTAAATGCTCTGCTTCTGTATTAAGTATGAAAAGGGAAGTGGTTGCAAACAAAATTGGTAAATGTATTGATGTAAGCATCAAGACATACCAGTTCAAGCAAAACCACTCCAGGCAGGAGTTGCGCTTCAAGTCTATGCTTATTTTTGTGGAACACAGAAATAAATTTTATTTTTGCTCTTCTTCTCAACTTCTCAAGGGTCCGGGCCGCTAATGTGAAAATAGGTTGTTTAAAACTAAATGAACTGTACCTTTATCCTCCAATCCCATCCATTCATCACAAAACTGCTGATAGAAAAGTTTGTGCTCAAGCCTGTAGCAAGTGTGTGTGTGGCCTGTGTGCCACAGGAAGCTGGAGGAAACATTGGCCAGACCTGAGCAGAAGGGGAGGACTATAGCAGGAAGACACTCTTTGTTGACCTATTCCAGTATGATGTCATGTCAGTGCCTCTGTGCAGCCACCTTATTATTACTATCCTTGATGAGTCTCTTCGTCCACTAAGTCCTGATTATGGCCATAATAAGCCAGGGCGATTCAGCTGCAGCATCCGCAAACACTCAAAGCAAACATCTGTGACACACGTTCACCTTCATTTACAGTGAGGTGTTCTTCTGGCTGCTGCCTATGGGGGCTCACATGTTAATCCACTTGATAATGGGCTGTAAACTCCAAATCAGTTCTTATTGGCAGTACTGATGCTAGCTGTGTCCCACTACTTTAATACGCTGCACTGACAACAACCAACTCGACCATAACAATGTGGCTGTATTTAGCCTGAACACACACTTGTGTGTAAAACTGATTTCCAGCATGTAGCACATCGCCTTCAGATGTGCTTGCACAAAGCTGTAAGAAAACGACACAACTGTGCCCGTTTTCCTGTCTTTATCCTTGTAAACATTGCTACTATAAATAGTGAAGAGCTCAAGGGCAGCACCGGCGATGTGTTATTATAAAATGAGGTGGTCAAACCAGTCCATGACCTCAGAGCCGGAGAGCTTTTGACAGTTGTCGCTGGAGTAGCTTTATCACTGCGAGTTAATGCGAGTTCAGAGGCGAAAAACCGTGTGCAGGAAGATACTCGCACGCAGGGGCTGAAATCTCACAAAAGCGTGCAGAAGGCAGGGTACATTTCCTGTATGGGAACATTCAGGTGCCACAGGTTTCCTGCTCTATAAATATACTAAATATGGAATGTGAGGAGGGGAAACACTGAATAGACTCAAATTATATAACACACCATGGCTGTATGATCAAAGGGCCACAGCTGGGTAATACATGCTGTTTGCCCATCCATATAAGTCTAAGAGGATAGTTCATATGAGGCTATAGGCATAACAGGCTGTTATTTGCATTCAACAACGTGTTTTGGTGTTTGTTTACCTTCCTGAATGTTTTGATTGGTGGACCATTATGCTAATGTAATCCAGCAACTCCCTGCAGGCTGATTTGCATTTTGTCCCGAGCAGAACTCAGCAGTTACGTCACAAGTGAGCAAACATTAAGGAAAGTGCTTTCAATGAAAACAAGAGAGCTGACTTATCAGCCTGATGGAGAGCATGGTACTTTGCATGTGGACAGATATTAGTGGGTGTGCTCTTTTTGTCTTTCTCTCTTGTACACACACACGGAAACACACACAAACACATAAACCCTTCCCGGAAATAAGGTTAAAGTGATTATGTATCCCACTCAGGTTGATGCCATTTTCCTTATTTGTCCTCACAGACACACTCCATGAAGATTTTTGTTGCTTATCTTGCCCTGATGCTGACATTCCACATCCCTTTGTCCCTGCAATGGAGATATCCTTCCAGAGGAAAAACATGAACAAATAAATAATCGAGAGCATGTGAGCACCTTAGCAGATCTTACAATTAAAATGCTATTTTAGGTTTTACCCATAGACTGCAAAAAGAATGGACAAACCCTAAAACCACGTGACCCATAGCATTCTGATGAGCTGAAGCGATGCACATTGGGCGGTTCCTTCATGGATGTTGCTCCGCCATCTTGTCACCGTCACGAGTCTGCCGGAAAGTCCAAAAATGGCCGACGAGGCGGCATGGAGAGGAGGGCTGTGAGTGTGGGGAAGGATGTTTGAGAACCATTAAACTCCGAGCTACGTGCTAACAAAGCTAACTCGGAGCTAATAGGAGCTAACCAGCTAACGGAGGAAGATATCATTTTTCCGGATATCTGGCGCATGTCAATCAAAAGGACACGCCCATAATTAATGAGGAACTTTAGGATTAAATAACATCTAAACTGAGGAGCTTGTCATGAAGGTAAACCAGACATTTTTTATCCTAGAATGTTTTTTGAACCAGGCTGTAAACATGTTTAATTCTGCTGTAAAGTTGACGTTTTTAACATAAGCGCCAATGGAAAAGTGCTCTGTTTTGCAGCCAGCACCTAGCGGATGAGGAGGGAACTGCAATTTTTTGCACTTCCGCATAGGTATCACTTTTTCTAGTGGGAGGTTGCCGCTT